>JARKHS020005974.1:0-130337 GCA_030143305.2 Amblyomma americanum
CGAGCCAGCACACAAGGGTTCGTGCAAAACAGCGAGAGCCATGCCCAAGCGCACCGTCCACATGATCGGATTCGGCAACGTCGCGCTGGGCGACGAGGCGCCGGACGCTTCGGACAGCGGACACACGACGGGATCAGCCAACTCAGACTTGGAAGCCTTTTGGGGTGGCCGGGGCATCGTGACGTCCCAGAGGTACCCCCAGTCCCGTCGTCGCAGCATCCGTGACTTCATCCATCGCAAGCCTACGCGGCCCGTGGTCCCGGAGGCAACCCGTGGCCAGGGTGACGCCCCCGTCGCCGCCGGAGCGTCTTCATCCGCGGCGCGTAACCAGCGAGGGCTTCAAACGGGAGACGAGGTATGTCATAAACAGGTCGTGGCTACTGTCGACGAGTCTGGGTTAGGCAACTGCTGCTTGTGTTGGCTATGTTGTCTGTGCTCAAACGCACAAGAAGCCGGCTCAAGATGCAGTATACGAACGCTTTGGAAGGAACAAGTGCGCTATGAACCATACCAGGTTCGTGAAAACTTGTCTTCATGCACTGCCGATGCTGCTGTATGCAAGTAATGCAGGAAAACCTCCTTTTCTAACCACAACGAACTCACGGTTACACAGCCTGCCGTAATGTGCAAAATGCGGCAGGTTAACGCCAATCACACAATCTCTTACGTAACGTCATGTGCAATTAATCAGGGCATCGTATCCAAAGCTGCGTAGCGTAAGTTGCGCAGACTTTCCGTGCGCAAAATTTTGTTGGGGACAAAAGTGGACGCGTCATCGGGAACCGCAGCTGATAGATCTACGATCAGACGCTGGCTGGAGACCACAGCCGTGGAGTTGAAAGTTCAACTCAATTCAACATATTTTTCCCATTTACACTTGGTGAAGGTTGGGGGAAAAAGTCAGAAATTGTGGCTGGACATGCCCCCCGGCCCCCACATTGCAGGGCAGCAGGCAACATTCAAATTACATACACAAGTAGCGACTCGCGTGCTGTGGTGTGTACTAATGACAGCAGGTGATAGGTAAGGAATATGGCAGCTATTAGCCAATGTCGTTTGTCGTGCATCCTGGAAAATTTTGTGGTGGTGAAAATCATTTATTAAGCTGTGTATAAAAAGAGCTGGTCGAGGGCAGGCCCCTGTATAGTGGGTCTCGCCCCCAAAGTACGCTTCTCATTTGTCTTGGCCCTGTCATTTCCGTCGCGAAAACATGCGATGACAGTCTTCTCTCGATGAACGGGATTTCCGAGCAGGAATAATAACCAATTGGCCCAGGCAAAAAGGGGGAAGCCCATTATCTGCTTCATGCACCCTTTTTCATTCATAAAAACAAATATTTGTTTCACTTGTGAGAGCGAGATGCAAATGTCCTCCAACACTGGGATAGATCAGTGGGATGCCTTCTTTTCCGTCGGCGACAGTGAGACGATGGGGTATGGTTAACGCTGTGCGTGCGTACGTGTGTGTGCGTGCGTGTGTCTGCGTGTGTAAGAGCGTGGTGGTCTAGGACTTAATTTTTCAGATCTTTAGTAAAATTTGCCTTCAATATGGCACGCCATCGGGCAGGGTCTGGATGGGGCATCTTGTGTCTCATGTGTTCACGTCGTCAATTTACCAAAAAAAAATCGATATCATTTGAACAGAGGCTTCGCGGACAGTGTATACGTGCAGCAGAACTTTTTGCTGGGCTAGTTGGTCCATTCTGACAATAGTGAAAACAGCGCTAAAGAAGAAGCCGGAAGGCGAAACGAGGAAGTGACAGGAAAGAGCGCAGGAAAGAGCACGTGCAGCTTTTACGAAAAGTTTGGAGCCGAAGAAGTTTGGTTTTGAGCCATGCTGTGTGGCGCGTTATGCATCGCCTGCGTTCTAAATATTTTGAAGGTGAGGGGAATTCGTCTAGTCACTTCTCTAAGAGTACGCGAATGCTGAAAGAGCCTCACTAAACGGCTTAAAAGTTAACTCCTTGGGCTCTACATTGGCTAAGGGGGTGCATCTACAGTTATCGCGGCAGCATGAACCTGTTCCACCTACTGCGTTGAGTTTTTATTTCTTATAGTATTCGCAATCAGCTTCGTGAGCGGTCAAGCCGAAATGCAGTGTGTGTGTGTGTAGTGCTCCCGGTCGTTTATTCTATGCCTGTTTGCCAAAATGCGTCCGGCATAGATGGCAGCACCGGGCAGGTGGCAGCCGCTTCAGCCTAATGCTTACCAGCATACACAGAAGGCAAAGCTCGCATCGATGTCGCCGAGCAGTGG
This sequence comes from Amblyomma americanum, assembly GCA_030143305.2. Lineage (NCBI taxonomy): Eukaryota > Metazoa > Arthropoda > Arachnida > Ixodida > Ixodidae > Amblyomma > Amblyomma americanum. The sequence continues at coordinate 2,256 of JARKHS020005974.1, forward strand.
GAGTTCGAGTTGTGGTCGATGAGCGCCGTTTCTTGGTCCCCAGATGGTGGGCGATATCTGACGATAACCTCCGAGATCTGGCATCAAAGCATTGCTTGCTAAACCTGCCTGAGCCTTCCTGCGTGGCCCAGTCTCGGAGGCCATGTATGAGAATTACGAGTACCGCGAATCAAATGGATCATGTCACGACGCTCAACTCTCTCCTCCGCGCAGAAAGATGACGGCACTGTTCTGTGGGGCGTCGGAGTGGTCCCTTTTCTCGAAACAGTCGACGGAGAAATCTACGGGTAGTCTTATTTAAACTTCATATCAATTATTTGAGAAGTAGTCTATATATTCAGAATTTATTAGAATCTTTTTAACAATCTTGAACATGCGGTGTTTGATTCCTTCGACGTATCAATTACGAGGATATTCGATTAGTTCCGAGCTCTGATAAGAGAGGGAAAATATAATTTAAGATGTTTAAATAAATGAGATAAATTGCTTCGCCCGCACTACTATTCGCGGGTGCTCTGATGAGACAGTAAAAATTTACTCTTCTTGGTTTCCTCGCGCGCAGGGTCACGGCGCTCTTGAAGTAATCACCCGCCAGGCAAACCGCAAATTAAGCCTGTGGATTAGAATGGTTCTACCACCGACGATGCTTCTCTTCGTCGAAACTGCAGTCATTTATATGAAAGTTAGGCAGTTGATTCGCATCCAGCACAGCGATTTGCTCCGCGCCACCACCCCAAGGCTCCAGGCCGATCACACGGATCTGCCCCTTTTCCCTGGCTGCGACAATACGGCGTGCCAGAAGTACAGGGCTGGCATGGAATACTCCCTGAATTGGTTTAAAGACCCATGTGAAAGTTTCTATATATTTGTGTGCGACGGCTGGAGGCAGCACCACCACATGGTCTCCACTCTCGATCTCGCCGAAGACGAAAAGTACAGACTTGCTTTGACTTCCGTTAAGAGGGCTCCCCAGTTCTACAGAAGCAGCGGCATCCCAGCAAGGTCGGCGCCGAGCACCCAAAAAAAGGTAGCCGCTTTGGTCAGGGCATGCATGCGGCTTTCTAAAAACGGTTTCGACGAAGTGAAACTCTTCATGGCCGAACACCACCTCCCATGGCCGATGACATCCCCGAAAGACCTGCTGGACATCTTGTTTGACCTCTCCGGAAATTGGAACATCCGCCTATGGTTCCAGGTGACCCTCGATCTTGCCCCTTATCAAGCCGGGTCGGGGGACCCTTTATTGAAGATCGGAAGCAGCGCCATGTTTGGAGCTTGGATAGCGTTAATGGGGACATTCGCCGGCCAACGAAGGGGAAGCGAGCCGTCCCTCCGCTACCAAAAGTACGTCAAGAACATGCTGGCTCTTTTCGGCGTTTCCGAGTTGCCAGCCCCCGAAATGGCCTCTACAATTCAGGACATGGACATGCTGGCTCTAGAAGTGTTGGCACCCGCCATTGTCGACCCAGAACAGAAAATTGTGCGGATGTCGATCCAGAACTTGAGTGATGCCGTGACTCCCGGCTTCCCCACCGACGGCTGGGCGCTCCTCGTCGACACGCACTTCCCCTGGGCTCACCGCTATTCCGCGAACTTTGAGGTACATGCGGAGATGCCCAGCCTGCTCAGGGCTGTTGGGTACCTTCTGGGGCTCAAGTCCGAGACGCGGGAAGCGCTGACCATCAACCTTGGGATTCGCGTAGTCACCGAGCTAGGCTGGATGGCAGACCGGGAAATCTCTGACGCCACACTTCAACTCTTTGGTCTTCCTTGGTCATCGCACGCCCGCCGCTGCCTAGTGGAGGTTGAAAGCAGAACAGGCGTGACCTGGTTTAGCCTTTTTCCCAGAGATCTAGGAGCCGAATCAGATGTCCGAGACGTTCTGCTTGGCGTCGTGATGCGCTGCAGCGGTGCTATGCTCCACATGACCGCTAGGAAGGAAACCTCTCAGCCGGACATCGTAGACTATCTTGCCAGCGTATTGCCAGAGCCCACCCCCGGGACTAGCTTTTTCAACAGCTACGAGCCCTCGAAAGAGCAGCAGCAAGTGGCCTGTTGCTACTTCGTCAACGAAGCCAACGAGACTGACGATGCCCTGCAAGAGTGGTCCGCGCATCGCGTGGACACAAAAGCCCTTCTAGCCGCCTTAAAGGCCTACAGGCTTGCCTTGATCCGACAATCCCCTGACACTCATTCGGCGAAATCGAATCTTATGGAAGACAGGCTATTTTTCGTGGCCTCCTGCTATGCACTGTGCTTAAGTGGAAACCACAATGGGCGATTTCTATGGAGATGCGGAGCAGCGTTGCAACGTCGCCACCAAGGCACTTGTGGAGTTCAAGAGAGCACTCCAGTGTTTGGTATTTTTGTACTATTGCACATGTTGATGTTAATTTTTTACTACATGACTTGTACGTGTAGAATTTTAAGGCTGAGCAACTTTTGCAGTTTGGTGTGCGCGCACAAATTATTTTGTGGACATGTGCACTGACCCCTCGACAGATGTGTGCGTGTTTGTTTGTGTTTGTGAATGCTGCAGGTAAAGTGAACGGCGGTCGTCGGGGGTATTCCGCCCACGGGAGCTTCTCGCTCTCCCAACGCTATCCATTTGAAACCTGTGGCAGTTTTATAACGTCTGAAACGCAGCTTGTATTTTGCGTATGTTTTCAGAATCGCGTGTTCGCGTTCTTCTACGGCCTGTATTCCAATAGTTTTCCAAAAGCGAGTCCTAATAGGAGCATGTAGACTTTACACATCCGAACGTAACTAGACCTTTTATTTCGTCCTCACCAGGTTCCCAAGCTCTGCAACAAATTTATTATAGCACTGCCACGCGGTCCACCTGCCTGGTATGGATTTCAGCGTGTAGAACCTGCACGCACCCCCACTTTCAAGCAATTTAAGTGACTGAGTTGCGTGGCTTCCGACTGTACAGGATGATCCGGTTTTAGCGTGAACACGTTAGTTCAGAGCGCAAGTGTGTCCTTCATTTTTTGGCTGCATCAGAGGGCGAGACGGCTTCAATAATCATCCGACAGCCGCTAATTTTATGGCTACCTGCAAGCGCCTTCTCATTTATTTCCTTAAAGACATACGAGGGGTATTACGTAAGGGGTGGGTACATATATTTTGGTAAGCAAGAGTTAGCACAACGAAACATGATTGGTAACATTATTGGCAAAGTTGGATGATGTTACGTCTCGCCTTCGACGCGCGGTATAGCCGGCGCGGATGCAACGGACGCCGCGGCTTCGTTCATCGCGGCCGCAACGCCTCCCGCCAAGCGCGTCCAGGCAGGTTTCAGTGCCACGTGTCGTCGTGCGTGCGTGTGTGTGTGTGTGCATGTTTTGCCCACGCTTGTCAAAGCGCGGCAGCCGGGGAGAGGAGCTCTCCAACTGGGAGGCGAGGAGGTCTGACCGGCGCCGGCCTGGCGGACGCGCCCGTCACGCCTGAACATGTTCATGCGTCGCCGTCTTGTGCGACTCATCCCAAGCCGCTCCTTCTTGCCCTCGACTCCGAGGGTATATAAAGAGAGCTGCCCCGGACGCCAACGAGAGACTTCGATTTCGCCCTTCGAGTAACGTGGTCGCCCTGACCGGCTGCTCTTGTGAGATGCCAGAATAAACAAGTTGTTCTGTTGCCAGTCGACTCATCCTTTGCCGGGACCTTCGGATGTTTCCAGCTTTGCCCCAGGCCGCCAGGCCAACGCTACCCTTGGGGCTTGCAACCCAAATGAAACAACTGGTTGCCAGCGGTGGGATCCCGACAACGGAGGCCAGCAGCGAAGATATGCGTTCAACTGTATGCTGAGCAGCACAACGACCATCCGGGAGCAGTGCAACGAGCCCTGTGTGATGACTGGTTGCCTGCAGCGGAACGACTGCGCTGAATTCTTGGCTGCGAGGTTTGGTGAGTGCGGGACTTTCTTCTTCTGAGTTTTGCCAGGCTTTTGTTAGTGTCAGAAACAGAGCTGGTAATTGTGGTTGTCGTTGCTGCCGGGTTAATTTGCGGCAAGACAATAGTAGGCAGTAGAGAAAGCAGCATTCGGAGCAGCCATGGATTTGAAGTCGTTGCGCAAACCGAAATTGCTGGAGCTTGCAAGAGAGTTGGGTCTGGATGTCTCAGACAAACTCAGAAAACCAGAACTGCTAAGGGCTATTCTTGAGTTGGAGGCTGATGATGACGAGCTGTCGGAATGCCTTGAGACCATTGAGGAGAGGGAGCAAAAAGAAAAAGAGGAGCGCGAACGTAAAGAACAAAAAGAGAAAGACGAGCGCGAACGTAAAGAACAAAAAGAAAAAGAGAAAGACGAGCGCGACCGTCAACACGCTTTGGAAATGAAGCGTCTCGAGGTAGAGATGGAACGCGCTCGTAATGGAAGTCAGGCACACGGTGCAGGAGAACGGGTATCGTTCAAAATGACTGACCTGATGCGGCCGTTTAAGCTTGGAGAGGACATTGGTTTGTTCCTGGCTAACTTTGAGCGAACGTGCGAGAAGCAGGGGTTCTCTCGGGAAACGTGGCCACAGCGCTTGCTCACTTTGTTACCCGCCGAGGCGGCCGACGTAGTCGCTCGCTTGAAGAGAGAGGAGGCAGAGGATTTCGACCAAGTGAAATCGAGTCTGCTAAAAAAATACAGGCTGTCAGCGGAGGCGTTCCGTCGGAAGTTTCGGGAAAATGAAAAAGGCAGAAGTGAGTCATATACAGAGTTTGCCTACAGGCTTATGTCAAACATGCAGGAGTGGCTCAAAGAAGAGAAAGCGTTTGGTGACCACGAGAAAATTCTGCAGTGTTTCGGGCTGGAACAGTTTTATAGTCGGTTACCTGAGAACGTGCGGTACTGGGTCTTGGATAGGCCAGACGTTAGTACAGTGGCTAAAGCCGCCGAGCTAGCCGAGGAGTTTGTGACGCGTCGGGCTCGCGGAGCTAAGGACGGTCAAAAGGGTGAATTTGGCTCCAAGTCTGAGAGGCCGAAGTTCACACCCATGAGAGCAAGGGGGGACACACGTAGTGCGGATGCGAGTGAAAGCAGTCCGACCGAACGTAAGGAGACGGCGGCAGCCGAAGCCGAACGCAGAAAGCGGTTCGAGGCGAGGCAAGCGCGCGTGTGTTATACGTGCCAGAAGCCGGGTCACTTTTCGGCGCAGTGTCCAGAAACAAAAAGAGAAGTCGTGTGTTTGTCATTATGTAGCACTGACGAGAACATGAAGCTTCTCGAGCCTTACATGCGAGACTTCCTCGTGAACGGGAAAGAGTGCCGAGTGCTTCGTGATTCCGCAGCTACAATGGATGTAGTTCACCCCTCTTACGTAGAACCCGATATGTTCACGGGCGAGTGCGCATGGATCAAGCAAGCCGTGGAAGCTCATAGCGTGTGTCTGCCCGTAGCAAAAGTGCTTATTGAAGGACCTTTCGGAGCACTTGAGACGGAGGCCGTAGTGTCATCTATGCTGCCCCCCCAGTACCCGTACCTATTTTCGAACAGGTCCGATCACCTCCTGCGCGAGAAGGGGCTTTTGTTTGGTGAGGCTAGCGTTCAGGCCTTAACCGGATCGAGAGTTCGGGAGCTCGCTGCAAAGGCGGTAGTTGCGGGGCCGACGTTGTCGAACAATGAGAAAGGGTCGGAGGCGCAGCAAGCTGATATTCAGAGCACGTCCGAACTGAATAAAACTGAGCCTGTAGCGTTGAAGGCACCAGGTACTGGAGAAGAAATGCCCGACACGGGCAAGTTAGAAGAGCTTCCGGTCGAGCTTCCGGGACTAGGCTCAGTGACGAACAGGGAAGACACTGATCAGGTCATTAGTGACTTAATCATTAAAGCACCGCTGTCGCCTGAGCAGAAAACCGAACTACACCAACTCTTACAAGAGTTTCAAGGTCAGTTCTCTGAGAGGCCTGGTAGGACTTCTGTCCTTACTCATGATATAGAACTTACCTCGCCAGAGCCAGTACGATCCAAGGCGTACCGGGTGTCACCCCGCCAGCGCGATATTATGGAGGCTGAGGTAAAGAAAATGCTACAGCTCGGTGTTATTGAGGCGGGTGAGAGTGATTATACCTCCCCCTTGATTTTAGTTGAGGTACCGGGCAAGGAACCTCGTCCTTGCGTCGACTACCGCAGGCTTAATTCCATCACTAAGGATCAAATTTATCCGATCCCTAACATCGAGGAGCGCCTTGAGAAAGTTAGTAGCGCTCAGTTTATTTCCACCCTAGATCTTGTCAGGGGTTATTGGCAGGTTCCACTTACAGAAGAGGCTAGTAGGTATGCGGCGTTCATTTCACCAATGGGAACATTCCGTCCTAAAGTTTTGAGTTTTGGTTTGAAGAACGCGCCATACTGCTTTTCAAGCCTCATGGACAAAGTGTTGCGAGGACAGGAAGAATTCGCTTTACCGTATTTAGACGACGTAGCGATATTCTCCGCATCCTGGTCTGAGCATATGGCACACTTGCGGGCAGTGCTAACCCGCCTGCGCGAAGCGGGCTTGACAGTCAAGGCTCCCAAGTGCCAATTAGCACAGGCCGAGGTTGTCTACCTCGGTCACGTGATTGGACAGGGTCGTCGCCGCCCCTCTGAAATAAAGGTGGCCGCTGTGCGAGACTTCCCGCAACCGCGCACGAAGACCGATATTCGGTCGTTCTTGGGTGTCGCCGGCTACTATCAGAGGTACATCCCCAGGTACTCCGATATCGCGGCTCCCCTGACGGATGCTCTAAGAAAAACAGAGCCCCAAACAGTCGTCTGGAGCGAGACAAAGGAGAGAGCTTTTAGCGCCCTAAAGAGCGCCCTAACAAGCCAGCCTGTGCTACGATCGCCAGACTATACCAAAGTGTTCGTTGTTCAGTGCGATGCTAGTGAGCGAGGCATGGGCGTTGTACTGTGCCAAAGGGACAATGGAGAAGTGGAACACCCCGTCCTGTATGCTAGTCGTAAGCTGACCTGTCGTGAGCAGGCGTACAGCGCCACCGAGAAAGAGTGTGCGTGTCTCGTGTGGGCCGTTCAGAAATTGTCATGCTACCTAGCCGGCTCGAGGTTTATCATTGAGACGGATCACTGCCCTCTCCAATGGCTGCAGACCATATCTCCCAAAAATGGCCGCCTCCTGCGCTGGAGCCTCGCTTTGCAACAATATTCCTTTGAGGTGCGTTACAAAAAGGGGAGTCTCAACGGTAACGCCGATGGCTTAAGTCGAAGCCCCTAACGTAGGAATCCGCCTCAAAGTTGTTTGTTAGTGATGTTTTCTTCCTGAGGCAGGATTTTTAACATATTGCTTTTGTTTAGTGTTTCTAAGTGATTATGTGCTTTCTAGTGCAATTTTCCAATTTGTGGACGCGTTCTGAGTGCTGCTTGACTACTGTAAGGAACTAGGCAGTAGTATAAAAGGGGAAAGAGCCTGGCAGAGCTTAGTGAGGGTTGTCTCGTGCTTGCTGACTGAGCGGTTGCGTTTCGGCGTAGTTCTAACGCTTGCTGGGAACGAGCACAAAAATGGCAACTCTCCCGAAGTGACTTTGCAGTGTCCTATGTGATCCTGAACCCGAGAACGAGGCCTTCTCTGTGCGCTGCGCTCAAGCAACGTCGAGGGACGATCGGTTTCGATTACGAGCATCATCGAGCGACATCCCTCTGGACAGCGGATGCAGTCCCCTGACCATCGGGATCTCCTTCTCCCGGCGGGGCGGTCTGTTACGTCTCGCCTTCGACGCGCGGTATAGCCGGCGCGGATGCAACGGACGCCGCGGCTTCGTTCATCGCGGCCGCAACGCCTCCCGCCAAGCGCGTCCAGGCAGGTTTCAGTGCCACGTGTCGTCGTGCGTGCGTGTGTGTGTGTGTGCATGTTTTGCCCACGCTTGTCAAAGCGCGGCAGCCGGGGAGAGGAGCTCTCCAACTGGGAGGCGAGGAGGTCTGACCGGCGCCGGCCTGGCGGACGCGCCCGTCACGCCTGAACATGTTCATGCGTCGCCGTCTTGTGCGACTCATCCCAAGCCGCTCCTTCTTGCCCTCGACTCCGAGGGTATATAAAGAGAGCTGCCCCGGACGCCAACGAGAGACTTCGATTTCGCCCTTCGAGTAACGTGGTCGCCCTGACCGGCTGCTCTTGTGAGATGCCAGAATAAACAAGTTGTTCTGTTGCCAGTCGACTCATCCTTTGCCGGGACCTTCGGATGTTTCCAGCTTTGCCCCAGGCCGCCAGGCCAACGCTACCCTTGGGGCTTGCAACCCAAATGCAACAATGAGCATGTGATGGCTGCGATGTCGTTGGGTAGGTCGTTCCAGTCTGCTACAGTACGGGACAAAAGTGATGCGGCAAATGTGGTAGTTCGGGCACCAGGTCGGGAAACATGAAAAGGATGACGAGTGCGATGAGATATGCGGGTTGGAGGAACGATATTCAATTCAATTCAATTCTTTTATTTTTCTAGAAATAAAGGATCCTGGAAAGGGATCGTGCAGATGGAGGTAAAGACCTCCAAATCTGAAAAATGTTCTCAAGGTGTTCTGTATATCTTGGCCGCATCTGTTATTGCATCTGAAGACAGTGCAGCAAAGCTGTCACCGTGATGCGAGGGCGTCCCACAATGCAATCCGAGGACCACGGTAACACGCACAGAATTTACTACCGAGAAAGCCTCTCTCCATTTCTGATGTGGTACCCTACATTGCACGGTTTGTAGCTCGAAAAGTCTGCAAAAAGCAGTTGTTATAAACGTGTTACACCTGCTTATGCTGAACAACAACCCAGCGCTGGTCAAAAAAAAAAAAACGGGGTGGGCTTGCATCACCTTCAAAGGATGTAATTATCCCCAGCCCTCCACTCCGGCACCCCTTTCTTCCTTTCTTCTTTCACTCCCTGCATTATCACTTCCGTTAAGGTGCGGTTCGGAATCAACCGAGATATGCACTTGTCGATGCTGCAAATGTATTGTTGGCAAAATTGGATGAGTGGACAGGTGAAAATAGTCTGCAAATTAATGCAAGCAAAACAAAAGCTGTTTGCTTGCGAAGTAAAAACAAACGAATAGCTACAGAAAAGACTATCTATTTAAACACTATTCCTCTAGAAATTACTTCCACTATTAAGACGTTAGGGGTTTTTTTCCAGGAAAATATGTCATGGAATGCTCACGTAGAGAGTATGCTAATCAAGCTGGCTCAAGTAATAGGGTTAGTATACCGCAATCGTTCTGTACTGCCATCAAAGGTTCGTATGCTAATATATAGTGCCTTGTTTTCATCTCGACTTATTTATTGTCATTTAGTTTGGGCTACAACAACCTATGGAAATTTGCAGAAGCTGTACAAATTACAGAAAAGATATTTGAGAGTAATTGAAACTCTGCCTTTTAATTCGCATATATCACTTGCTCAGCAAATACAACATATTCCCTGCTACTAAATATTTTGATTATGTTCTCTTTAAGGCTTTTCAGAATGAAAAGGCAAATCACGATACACGTCTACATCATCTAACCAGGTTACAAGAAAATACTGCTACACGCCAGACACGCCACACAGAACTTTGGAAAGCGGGAACCTTTAAAACCAAATTTGGTCTACGAGCTTTACAAAACAAGTTACCCAGACTGTTAAACAGATTACATTGTGCACATATTCAGTTTGAAAAGACATTTAAAGAACATTGCAAATATTTTATTACACAGTAAAAGTTTCTCTGCCATTTATATGTTTTCCTTGTCGCGTTTCTCAGTCTAGATTTACTTATTTCTTCGAATGTTGTTCAAACAAGCAATGAATATAATTTATTCCTCACCATTCCATTCCTGCTTACTGTTATTTAAACTACCTGGGTGACCTCTTGCTAGCTCCTTTTCTGATTGCTTTGTTTGCTTGGTTGTTGATACAAAAAAAAAATATGAAATGAAAAATGCGTTCTTGTGTATAAACTTGCGTTTATTTTATGCAGTTATTTATCTGCAGTTTCTTAGTTTCTGCAGTTTCTTGCTGTTGTGTCTGTAATGTGCCACGCCTTGCTGTAAAGTGTATAGGGGGCCCGGCGGCCTTGTCAAACTATCCTATAAGGCAGCTTTTACTGCCGGTCTCCGGTGTCATATCACATGGCGCAAATAAAGATTATTATTATTATTATTATTATTATTATTATTATTATTATTATTATTATTATTATTATTAGATGTGAGACAGTTACTGCATCATTTCCTTCACTCAAAACCAATTTTCATTTCTTTCCCTTCACAACGACATCTCTTTCTCCACTTTTTTCCTCCCAGCATTCTCACTATCCTACGGCGCAGTTCAGGTGTTCACCAAGATGTGAGACAGTTATGGCGCCATTTACTTTCATCAAGAATCAGAAAAAAAATTGCGCATACTGTGTGCAGTGGAGTGGGCTGTACGTTGGTCGGGCTACGGGAGCGGAGGGGGGACGTTGGAGCCCACACCCCACGACAACGGGACAAAGGCACCAAAGACAAAGGCCTGTGTGCTTCCCTTTTCTGTTTAGCTTCACCCAGATCCAGGAGACTTTCCCACAATGTTCCACGGCCTAACCAAAGTAGGCGTGCGCTATGCTCCGCACCGACCGTGAGCGCGGCAGGTCATGACGTCACTCATGCCGTTTCCACATGGCAGTCGCTCCCAGGAGGAGGGGATCAGAGTCCATAACTTATAATTTTAATTTCAAGCTGAAATGTGCGGGTGGAGCCGACTTTTTATTTATTTTAATTTTATTTACTCCATAAACATGCTGGCAGGCTCATTTCCGAATCGCCGCCGCGGCGGGTCAGTCATTGTGCTCGGCTGCTTACCCGAAAAACGCGGGTTAGATCCCGGCCGCGGCGGTAGGATTTCGACCGAGGCGAAATGCTAGAGGACCGTGTACTGTGCGATGTCAGTAAACGTTGAAGGACCCCAGGTGGTCTGAATTTCTGGGCCTTTTCTCTACGGCGTGCTTCATAGCCTGAGTGGCTTCATCAAATTCAACCTCATAAAACCAAACCAAACCATTTCCAAATGAATAAAGTCATGTATGTTTTGACAAGGCAGAAGGTAAAGCACAAAAATATTACATGAAACCACTTGCGCGCAACGAACATTTCATTTCAGGCCCCCATATGAAGCAGCAATAATCAACTTGATATCCGTGAGTCAAGAAAATTTCATCCGCTCTACACGTTCGTGCTGAGGTGCGTCGAATATCCCCATCAGCACAGAGAACAATTGTTTATCACGCGCGCGCAGTCCAGGTCCGTTTCGCGGCGCGCACTAAAGACAAGCCGACATTCGAGAGGGACGGTTCTAACGCATAGCTCACTGTTTTCCAAGCGCTAGCTGGATCAGAGTAAACTCTTCCTGTAACAATACAATCCGATAGAAACATCGCAATGCATTTGAGCTGTACGAATAAACTGGCACGACTGCGACCCTTCTTATCTCTGGAACGTGAGTTTGTCCCATAAGGATGCTTGTGTTGACATCATATTCAGCGTAAGAGCCCAAACTTCAGAATCTATCCGGAGCAAGGGAACGGTAAAGCGCTGTTTTATTTTCTAAGGAATATTGTTTTACTATAGTCATTTGCCTATCCGTATGAAAATGCCTTTTGTTCCTCGACCATTAATGGAAACGGATTATTTTACGCCGTCCTCGGTCCTTCTCTCCATTTTGTGATTCCTCCTTTCTCTTCGCACTGGCATTTGGACTGATTCGTCTGGCCCTTGCCAGCACGGCTAATTTTGTGAACATTTAGGTAAACGGATTTGTATCACAGTTTTTGGTTTCGGTTTCATTTCAGTGGATTGCCTTCTACCTTGTCCTTGTAGATTCGTGCTCACAAAGAGCATTATTTTTAGACCTTGTTCTTTCAAGGTCACCGTGAATGCTGAATTTGTCACCAGGAGTATTTTCATTACCCGCCGCGGTGGCTCAGTGGTTAGGGCGCTCGACTACTGATTCGGAGTTCCCGGGTCCGAACCCGACCGCGGCGGCTGCGTTTTTATGGAGGAAAAACGCTAAGGCGCCCGTGTGCTGTGCGATGTCAGTGCACGTTAAATATTCCCAGGTGATCCAAATTATTCCGGAGCCCTCCACTACGGCACCTATTCTTCCTTTCTTCTTTCACTCCCTCCTTTATCCCTTCCCTTACGGCGCGGTTCAAGTGTCCAAAGATATATGAGACAGATACTGCGCCATTTCCTTTCCCCAAAAAACCAATTATTATTATTTTTCATTCATGCCGAAGAAAAGAAGGTGATCGCGAGAGCGCTGGCGCCACGCGCAGCATTCCGCACGTGGCACACGAGGCAGCAGCAGCAGCAGCAGGTGCGCCGGCACTGGCCGTTAACCGTCCAAGTGAGGGCAAGAGCAGCAGAGTCTTCAGAGGCACTTCTTGCGAGCCAGCAGACATGGGTTCGTGCAAAGCAGCGAGAGCCATGCCCAAACGCACCGCCCACACGATCGGATTCAGCAACATCGCGCTGGGCGGCGGGGTGCCCAACGCTTCGCACAGCGGACCCACGACGGGATCAGCCGACTCGGACTTGGAAGCCTTTTGGGGTGGCCGTGGCATCATGACGTCCCAGAGGTACCCCCAGTCCCGTCGTCGCAGCATCCGTGACTTCATACATCGCAAGCCTTGGCAGCCCGTGGTCCCGGAGGCAACCCGTGGCCAGGGTGACGCCCCCGTCGCCGCCGGAGCGTCTTCATCCGCGGCGCGTAACCAGCGAGGGCTTCAAACGGGAGACGAGGTATGTCATAATCAGGTCGTGGCTACTGCCGACGAGTCTGGGTTAGGCAACTGCTGCTTGTGTTGGCTACGTTTTCTGTGCTCATACGGACATGAAGCCGGCTCAAGATGCAGTATACGAACGCGTTGGAAGTAACAAGTGCGGTTTGAACCATACCAGGTCCGAGAATACTTGTCTTCATGCACTGCCGATGCTGCTGTATGCAAGTAATGCAGGAAAACCTCTTTATCTATCCACAACGAACTCACAGTTACACAGCCTGCCGTAATGTGCAAAATGCGGCAGGTTAACGCCAATCAAAAAATCTCTTACGTAACGTCATGTGCAATTAATCAGGGCATCGTATCCAAAGCTGCGCAGCGTAGGTTTCGCACACTTTCCGTGCGCAAAATTCTCTTGGGGACAAAAGTGGACGCGTCATCGGGAACCGCGGCTGATATCTCTACGATCAGCACGCTGGCTGGAGACTACAATTGTGGAGATGAGCTCAATATAATTCAATTTATTTTCCCCATGTACAATTTGGGAGGGTCGAGGGAAAAAGTCACAAATTGTGGCTTGACATGCCCCTCGGCCCCCACATTGCAGGGAAGCAGGCAACATGCAAATTACATACACAAGTAGCGACTCACGTGCTGTGATGTGTACTAACGATAGCAGGTGATAGGTAACGAATATGGCAGCTATTAGCCAAAGTCGTTTGTCGTGCGTCCTGGAGAATTTTGTGGCGGCGAAAAGGATTAAGCTGTATATACAGAGAGGTGCTCGGGGAGAGGCGCCTAGTGCGTCTCGCCCCCACAGCACGCTTCTCATTTGCCTCGGCCCTGTCAATTCCGTCGCGAAAGCATGCGAAGGCAGTTTTCTCTCGATGAACGGGATTTCCGTGCAAGAGTAACAACCGATTGGCCCAAGCAAAAAGGGGGAAGCCCATTATCTGCTTCATGCGCCCTTTCATTCATAAAAACAAATATTTGTTTCACCTGTGAGAGCGAGATGCAACTGTCCTCCAACACTATGATAGATCAGTGGGATGCCCTCTTTTCCGTCGGCGACAGTGAGACGATGGGGTATGGTTAACGCTGTGCGTGCGTGTGTGTGTGTGTGCGCGCGTGTGCGTGTGCGTGCGCGTGCACGTGCACGTGCGTGTGTGTGTGTGTGTGTGTGTGTGTGCTGTGTGTGTGTGTGTGCGTGCGTGCGTGCGTGCGTGCGTGCGTGCGTGCGCGCGTGTAAGCGCGTTGTGGTCTAGGACTCTTTTTTTTCAGATCTTTAGTAAAATTTGCCTTCCATATGGCACCCTATCGGGCACAGTCTGGTAAGGGCATCTTGTGGCTTATGTGTTCACGTCGTCAATACAAAGAAAAAACGAAAGCATTTGAGCAGACGCTTCGCGGACAGTGTATACGTGCAGCTTTTGCGAAAAGTTTGGAGCCCAAGAAGTTAGGTTTTGCGCCATGCTGTGTGGCGCGTTATTCATCGCCTGCGTTCCAAATATTTTGAAGGTGAGGGGAATTCGTCTAGTCACTTCTCTAAGAGTACGCGAATGCTAAAAGAGTCCCAGCAAACGGCTTAGGAATAAACCCCTTGGGCTCTCTTTTGGCTACGGAGGTGCATCTACAGTTATCGCTGCACTAAATGGACCTGTTCCACCTGCTGCGTTGTGTTTATATTTCTTATAGTATTCTCAATCAGCTTCGTGAGCGGTCAAGCCGATATGTAGTGTATCTGTATAGTGCTCCCGGTCGTCTATGTTATGCCTGTTTACCAAAATGCATCCGGCATAGGAAGAGGTGGCAGCCGTTTCAGCCTAATGCTTGCCAGCACTCACACAAGGCAACGCTCGCATCGATGTCGTCGAGTAACGGGAGTCACAAGTTGCAGTCGATCAGCGCCGATTCTTGGTCCCCAGATGGAGCGCGATTTCTGACGATAACCTGCGAGATCAGGTATCAAAACATTGTTTGCTAAACCTGCCTGAGCCTTGCTGCGTGGCCCAGTCTCGGAGGCCATGTATGAGCATTACGAATACCGCGAATCAAATGGATCATGTCGCGACACCCAAGTCTCCCTCCCGCGCAGAAAGATGACGGCACTGTACTGTGCGCAGTCGGAGTGGGCCCTTTTCTCCGAACAGTCGACGAAGAAATGTACGCCTTGCCTTACTTGAACTTCATATCAATTATTTGAAAAGGATTCGATAAACTCAGAATTTATTCAATTCTTTTTATAATCTTGAACATGGGGTATTTATTTCCTTCGGCGTATCAAATACAAGGATATTGCATTAGTTCCGAGCTCTGATGAGAGAGGGCAAAAATAATTTGAGACGTTTTAAGTAAGATAAATTGCCTCGCCCCGGCTACTCTATCGCGGGTGCTCCGACGAGACAGTAAATATTTACTCTTTTTGTTTTCCTCGCCCGCAGGGTCACGGCGCTCTTCAAGTGATCACCCGCCAGGCAAACTGCAATTTAAGCCTGTGGATTAAGGCGGTTCTACTTCCGACGAAGCTTGTCTTCGTCATTTCTGCAGTCAATAGATTATCAGCCAACAAACGGTATCTGTTTGACAAAATAAAACCGATTCCATCCTCGTATTCATGTTTCTAACAGTGTTGTATTACCCCATGTTGGTCCTTCGATTATTTGCTGTTTGTTTGTGTTAGCGGGGCACTCACACTGTGAGCACAAGAGCATTCCTTGTTTTTAAGCTCAACAAAGTTGCCTGTATCAGCGCGACAGTCATGTTTATTATTTGCTGCAGTAGGTATGCGTTTTTATCCTCTGAAGCACTGGAAGGTATGGTTCTCATTTTGCCTTTTCAACATACTGCATTTGCTAGTTAGGTTTGTTGCATGCACTGCTATTTATTGTGCTTTGAATTGCCTTTCGTTCTCACAGCTTACATGACGGTTCAATTTCTACATTTCAAGAGAGTGCATTAAAGAAGATGAATAAACGCAAATTACTGTGTCAATACTTTTCTACTTTAAGCCAACATAATCGGGTCTTGACTAAGGCGTTCGCCTGCCGACCACCAGGTCATGGTCTCGAACCCGGCAGCGGCAACTGCAAACTGCAAAATAAAAAAAATACGCCCCAGTACTCTGGCATCTCCGAGAGTAAGAAATCCAGGTGGTCAAAATCGATCCGGAGACCTCCAATATAACTCGCGTCATAGCCCACACTGTTGCGTAAGAACTTGAAGATCCGTTAAATAATTAAAAACCACTCGCAACGTCGCCGAACAGCGCTTCTAATTGCCCCCCCCCCCCCCGCAAGATGGCCGCCACCGGCTTAAAGATGACTTCAACTCCAGCTGTTCTTTTACAACCTCCTAAGTCTTTATCGCATATTAAGCCTAATCGCGATAACTGCCACCCTCTCATTAACACTACAAAATTCCTCTATGTTTCCAGCCACATCCTGATTGGTGAGGAATCCCACACCTACTTCTCGTCTCTCCGCTAACTGGCGATAGCACAGTACGTGTTCACCCTTTAGCACTGTATACAACTAATCTGTCCTCCTAACCTCATGGAGCCCTATGATATCCCATTTAATACCTTCTAGCTCCTCGAATAGCACTGCTGTAGTCTAGGCTCACTGGATAAGCGGCGGCCTGTCCGGAGCCAGCGATTCTTAGCACCCTCCGCTGCGACACGGGTCTGAGCACCGCCTTGGTCACTTGCTTCATAGGCGCTGGGGACTGGGGGCCGGGGGTTAATTTGTTTGGCCATATAGGTTCTGTCAGTTGGTGATGATCGGTAATAACTTTCTAGAAAAACCTGCTTGTCTATTTTGCGGATGCGCCCGCCGCGGTGGCTCAGTGGTTAGGGCGCTCGGCTACTGATCCGGAGCTCCGGGTTCGAACCCGACCGCGGCGGGTGCGTTTTTATGGAGGCCAAACGCTAGGGCGCCCGTGTGCTGTGCGATGTCTACGCACGTTAAAGATGCCCAGGTGGTCGAAATTATTCCGGAGCCCTCCACTACGGCACCTCTTTCTTCCTTTCTTCTTACACCCCCTCCTTTATCCCTTACCTTACGGCGCGGTTCAGGCGTCCGACGTTATATGAGACAGATACTGCGCCATTTGCTTCCCCCAAAACGAATTATTATTAGACTCAATGAACACGTTTCCATTTGAATCCAGCCAGGTATCGCATCCTGAACACACGTGCATTATGTCACTATTTACGTAAACCTGATTTTGGTAAACGGCCACACACGCACGAATAATTTCGGAGCGTGCTGCTAACGGTGCTTTCAAACACACTCAATCACAGACATCAGAAACCTTTAGACGCTTTGCGATAGTATCCCACGTCCTGCCAGGGTGGCAGGGTGGGCGCGTTGTCTATCCTGTGTGCGGAACGCACTAAACGTTGCGGACGCCAAGCCGCGTCGACTTGCCCGCTACACCACAGCTTTTGCTGTCTAACCAGGTTAAGTAGTAGTTAAACAGCAGCGAATTGTTTTCGACCAAGAAAGCTGGATACGCTATCGCGTAAAATTTTCTTTTTAAATGGGAATGGCGTGCGACAGAAGAATGACTGCTTTCATCGCACGTAAAGCAGTAACACTAAATTATCCGCGATGGCTCAGTGGCTGGAAAGCTCGGCGAATAGGCTGGTGTACACGGGTTCGAAACCAACCGCGGCGGCCGTGTTTCGATGAAGACGTAACGCAAAAGGCGCCTGTATGCAGTGCGTTGTCAATGCACGTTGAAGATGAAATGAAAATGGGTTTTTGAGGAAAGGAAATGGCGCAGTAACTGTCTCACATATCTCAGTGGACACCCGAACCGCGCCGTAAAGGAAAGGATCAAGGAGAGATTGAAAGAAGAAAGGAAGAAAGAGGTCCCGTAGTGGAGTGCTTCGGAATAATTTCGACTACATGGGGATCTGTAACGTGCACTGACATCGCATAGCACACGGGCGCCTTTTGCTTTTCGCCTCCATCGAAAAGCTACCACCGCAATAAGGTTCGAACCTGGGTACTCTCGTTCAATAGCCGAGCGCTCTAACCGCTAACCCACCACGGCGGGTCGAAATTATTCCGGAACCCTCCACTACGGCACGTCTTTCTCTCTTTCTTCTTTCACCACCTCTTTTATCCCTTCTCTTACTTCGCGCATCGGGTGTGCACGGAAATGCGAGAGAATTACTTCGCCATTTCCTTTAATCAAAAAACAATTTTCATTTTCTAAATATGTATACCAAATTCCATACATATGGTGCAACGCTATGAAAGGTATGGAAGTAGTCCGGACGGGAAAATAAACGGAGGCCTGTTACTCCGCGCATGTTCGACGTCGTGTGTTCAAAGGCACGACGGAGCGACAGCATGTCGGCCGCAGTACCTGTGCATTTATTCAAGCTCATGATAAATGTGCCATGTACTAAGCCTGCAATCAAAGAAATAACGGTGTTCCGCTCACCCCCAAAACAGCGCACTAATTTTTGGTCGCGGATGCAGACAGCGCAAACGCTTGCCAATGCACGCGCATGAGACACGAAAGTCTCGGCCAGAGAAGAGGCTGAGAGCTGCTCTGGAAAGACGTCTGTCGAACGTGTCCATGGATATCTCGACGCTAATGCCGCCACCTACCGAGGTCAGCAGGAGTCGATCGCTGGCAGACAACCTCCCAGTGGCGACGGACGACGGTGTGCTGGAGTCGTCCGCTCTCGAAACGAAGCTGCGGCGAGATCCGCTGCGCAGCGGAGACGAGACCTACACGCCGCAGCCTTCAGCGCCGGACGGCGTCTTCCCATCGGTCAAGCTGGACGCGGTGAGCATATCGCGGGCCTGCCTTGCTGTCGCCGTCCTGGTGGTGATCGTGGCTACGGTCTGCAACGGACGGCGTCTTCCCTTCAATCAAGCGGGACGCGGTGGTCATGCCACGGCCCAGATTTGCTGTCGCCGTCTTGGCTTCATGCGACATCGGACGGCTACTTCCCATTAGTCAAGCAGGACTCGGGGAGCATGTGGCGGGCCTGCGTTGCTGTCGCCGACTTGGTGGTGATCGTGGCTTCGTTCTACAACGGACGGCGTCTTCCCATCAATCAATGCGGGACGTCGGTGGTCATGCCACACGGGCCAGCCTTGCAGTCGCCGTCTTGGCTTCATGCGAAATCAGGCGGCGTCTTGCAATAGATCTAGCGAGACTGAAAGCATGTGGCGGGCCTGCGTTGCTGTCGCCGTCCTAGTGGTGATCGCGGCTACGTGCTACATCGGACGGCGTCCTTCCCATCGGTCAAGCGAGAATTTGTAAGCATATGGTGGGCCTGTCTTGCTGTCGCCGTCCTGGTGGTGATCGCGGCTACGTGCTACGTCGGACGGCGTCTTCCCCTCGGTCAAGCGAGACTTTACAAGAACATGGTGGGCCTCCGAGCAGTATGCCAACCGATGAAATGTATTGCATGCGATTTTTAAGCTTTGCTCACAAAGTATCTTGTCTAATCTGACTGGTATCATTCTTTACTTTTGTATAAATTCTGTGTGCACCAAATAAAGCTGTAGTGGAAGTTAGCGCTTGTGTTTGTCCCCTGTTTTGTTGCTGCGCTATGGATCATAACGCATACCCACTAGCCCGAACCATCACCTTGTTAAGTGCTACATCGGACGGCGTCTTCCCACCGGTCAAGCGAGACTTTATAAGCACATGGTGGGCCTGTCTTGCTGTCGCCGTCCTGGTGGTGATCGCGGCTACGTGCTACATCGGACGGCGTCTTCCCACCGGTCAAGCGAGACTTTGCAAGCATATGGTGGGCCTGTCTTGCTGTCGCCGTCCTGGTGGTGATCGCGGCTACGTGTTACATGGGACGGCATCTTCCCATCGGTCAAGCGAGACTTTATAAGCACATGGTGGGCCTGTCTTGCTGTCGCCGTCCTGATGGTGATCGCGGCTACGTGCTGCATCGGACGGCGTCTTCCCATCGGTCAAGCGAGACTCTACAAGCATATGGTGGGCCTGTCTTGCTGTCGCCGTCCTGGTGGTGATCGCGTCTACGTGCTACATCGGACGGCGTCTTCCCATCGGTCAAGCGAGACATTACAAGCATATGGTGGGCCTGTCTTGCTGTAGCCGTCCTGGTGGTGATCGCTGCTACGTGCTGCATCGGACTGCGTCTTCTCCTCGGTCAAGCGAGACTTTAGAAGCATATGGTGGGCCTCTCTTGCTGTCGCCGTCCTGGTGGTGATCGCGTCTACATGCTACATCGGACGGCGTCTTCCCATCGGTCAAGCGAGACTTTACAAGCATATCGTGGGCCTGTCATGCTGTAGACGTCCTGGTGGTGTTCGCGGCTACGTGCTACATCGGAGGGCCTCTTCCCCTCGGTCAAGCGAGACTTCGCAAGCATATGGTGGGCCTGTCTTGCTGTAGCCGTCCTGGTGGTGATCGCGGCTACGTGCTACATCGGACGGCGTCTTCCCCTCGGACAAGCGAGACTTTGTAAGTGTATGGTGGGCCTGTCTTGCTGTAGCCGTCCTGGTGGTGACCGCGTCTACGTGCTACATCGGACGGCGTCTTCCCATCGGTCAAGCGAGACTTTACAAGCATATGGTGGGCCTGTCTTGCTGTAGCCGTCCTGGTGGTGATCGCTGCTACCTGCTGCATCGGACGGCGTCTTCCCATCGGTCAAGCGAGACTTTACAAGCATATGGTGGGCCTGTCTTGCTGTAGCCGTCCTGGTGGTGATCGCTGCTACGTGCTGCATCGGACGGCGTCTTCCCATCGGTCAAGCGAGACTTTACAAGCATATGGTGGGCCTGTCTTGCTGTCGCCGTCCTGGTGGTGATCGCTGCTACCTGCTGCATCGGACGGCGTCTTCCCATCGGTCAAGCGAGACTTTACAAGCATATGGTGGGCCTGTCTTGCTGTAGCCGTCCTGGTGGTGATCGCGTGCTACGTGCTGCATCGGACGGCGTCTTCCCATCGGTCAAGCGAGACTTTACAAGCATATGGTGGGCCTGTCTTGCTGTAGCCGTCCTGGTGGTGATCGCTGCTACGTGCTGCATCGGACGGCGTCTTCCCATCGGTCAAGCGAGAGCTTACAAGCATATGGTGGGCCTGTCATGCTGTCGCCGTGCTGGTGGTGATCGCTGCTACGTGCTGCATCGGACGGCGTCTTCCCATCGGTCAAGCGAGACTTTACAAGCATATGGTGGGCCTGTCTTGCTGTCGCCGTCCTGGTGGTGATCGCTGCTACGTGCTACATCGGACGGCGTCTTCCCATCGGTCAAGCGAGACTTTACAAGCATATGGTGGGCCTGTCATGCTGTAGCCGTCCTGGTGGTGATCGCGTGCTACGTGCTGCATCGGACGGCGTCTTCCCATCGGTCAAGCGAGACTTTACAAGCATATGGTGGGCCTGTCTTGCTGTCGCCGTCCTGGTGGTGATCGCGTCTACGTGCTACATCGGACGGCGTCTTCCCATCGGTCAAGCGAGACTTTACAAGCATATGGTGGGCCTGTCTTGCTGTAGCCGTCCTGGTGGTGATCGCTGCTACGTGCTGCATCGGACGGCGTCTTCCCATCGGTCAAGCGAGACTTTATAAGCATATGGTGGGCCTGTCTTGCTGTAGCCGTCCTGGTGGTGATCGCGTCTACGTGCTACATCGAACGGCGTCTTCCCATCGGTCAAGCGAGACTTTACAAGCATATGGTGGGCCTGTCTTGCTGTAGCCGTCCTGGTGGTGATCGCTGCTACGTGCTGCATCGGACGGCGTCTTCCCATCGGTCAAGCGAGACTTTATAAGCATATGGTGGGCCTGTCATGCTGTCGCCGTGCTGGTGGTGATCACGTCTACGTGCTACATCGGATGGCGTCTTCCCATCAGTCAAGCGAGACTTTACAAGCATATGGTGGGCCTGTCATGTCTGTAGCCGTCCTCGTGGTGATCGCGGCTACGTGCTACATCGCCGGCACGATGTCCGGCCGCCCTTGGAACCAAGTAGGGAACTTTGTGGATGTTGTTGGCCACTGACTCTACGTGGACGGCTTTCCCAGCAGTGCCTCGGTACACCTTGAAGCACACGAGCAGTGTCATCCCAGGCGCCATGCCAGGTCCCGCACCAAGCGCCATACAGGGTGGCATATCAAGCCCCATGCAATGGTGCATCCTGGACACAGCCGCAGTCTATGCTATCGGTGCGTCCGTCTCGTCGCGCGGATATCTCGTGCGAAGGGCTGGATCCTCTACACTAAGAGTTCTTTGCGACAAAATATATAAATAAAATAAATATCGCGTACTAAAGCTTCATTTGCGGCCTTGAATTTTTTTTCTGCACTGCCTTCGACCACTGTCTTCGACCCATGAGGACCACGTGAAAGGCATGGAGATAGAGCCGCCATTGGCCACGCGCCTTTGAGGCCACAGAGACACTTCATGGCATACCTTTGAAAGGAAAGGGGTTTTCGTGGAAAAGAAATGGCACAGGTTAATAGCTGCCTCACTTCTTGGTGGATACTGCAACCACGCTGTGAAGGAATGAATGATTGGGGGAGTGAAAGAAAAAAAATTGGCACTGGCTTATCTTGGCCATCAAAACGTTCTTGTTTCCAGCAATTATCCGGCTGTCTTGGCCACTCCCACGTAGTGGGTAGGTGCCAGCTTTATTTGAGGCCAGCCAACCAACCAACTTGGCTAATCCCGTAATTAAGGGTAAAGCAAGCACGCTGGCTACGCGTCTGAGGCTTGTTCATGGCAGCTCCGCTACACGACCGAGACAGCCGTTCTTTATATATACGCACACGGCCACGTGGCTATGACGTGTATCACATGGTCTTACAGCCCAGACCTACTGGTCTTGCTCGTACTGTCTTGGTCAGTAGGTCAAGTTAGTAGGTCTTGCTTACGACACCTCCATCGGATGTCATCACGTGGCTTCAGATCACTCCAGTGGATGTTGTTAAGGTCAAAGGTCACCCAATGTCAAAGGCCAGAGGTCAAAGGTCCACTAAACTTCTTGGGTCAAGAATTCGACACCATAACTGCACCCCATACAGACATACACGGCTAACGTGGTTGGGCTAAGGGTCGTTCAAGGTCATTCTCCGGCATGCGCGACGACTGCTTTACCTAGCGTAGTGAAGGTTTTCACTTCAAAAGGCCAGATGGCACTTAAGTATGCTTACGTGCTGTGACTGCAAAAACATTAGGATGCCATCGTGAGCGTTCGATATCGACGCAGGCTGCGCATTGCGAAATGAAACGGAGACGCGCCTCCGAGCTTCTGAATCGACAAAGGCCCGCATGGAACACTGGAACTCTTAGTTGGAATACTAGTCGTGAGCTAGCCTCCAGTTAGTTCACCCGCCGCGGTGGCTCAGTGGTTCACCCGACCGCGGCGGCAGCGCTCGCGGTCGGGCGGTGGAGGCGAAACGCTAAGGCGCCGGTGTGCTGTACGATGTCAATGCAAATTAAAATGTGGTCGAAATTATTCCGGAGCCCTCCACTATGGTACCTCTTTTTTCCTTTCTTCCTTCACACCCTCATTTATCCCTTCCCTTACGGCGGGGTTCTGGAGTCTGCCGAGATGTGAGATACTGCGCCATTAAATTTCCTTTCCCCAAAATGCAATTTTCAAAATTTTCCCGCCCACCGTAAAAGTATTGCGGTCCCGGACATAGTATAAAACAGCGTTTCCACAGTTATTGAGAGATATGAGATAATTGGTTTTTTGGTGGAATGGAAATGGCGCAGATATGGCGCAGTATCTGTCTCATATATCGTTGGACACCTGAACCGCGCCGTAAGGGAAGGGATAAGAGAGGGAGTGAAAGAAGAAAGGAAGAATTAGGTACCGTAGTGGAGGGCTCCGGAATAATTTCGACCACCTGGGGATCTTTAACGTGCACTGACATCGCACAGCACACGGGCGCCTTAGCGTTTTTCCTCCATAAAAACGCAGCCGCCGCGGTCGGGTTCGAACCCGGGAACTCCGGATCAGTAGTCGAGCGCCCTAACCACTGAGCCACCGCGGCGGGGAGAGATATGAGATGAAATTCGAGTTTCAGGTGGTCGTATTGAGGTGTTTAATGAAAGGGTCGCTTCTTCCTCAAGAGAGAACTTTCCATTGAAAAAAAAAATAATAATTGGTTTTTGGGGAAAGGAAATGGCGCAGTATCTGTCTCATATTATCGTTGGACACCTGAACCACGCCGTAAGGGAAGGGTAAAGGAGGGAGTGAAAGAAGAAAGGAAGAGAGAGGTGCCGTAGTGGAGGGCTCCGGAATAATTTCGACCACCTGGGGATCTTTAACGTGCACTGACATCGCACAGCACACGGGCGCCTTAGCGTTTTTCCTCCATAAAAACGCAGCCGCCGCGGTCGGGCTCGAACCCGGGAACTCCGGGTCAGTAGTCGAGCGCCCTAACCACTCAGCCACCGCAGCGGGGCTTGAAAAAAACGCTGAACCCAATTTCTGGATGAAAAATGTCTGAGAGCTCCGATTTTCTGTGTCCGAGAAACTTCCAACCGGCCCTTCCAAGAGTGACCCATAAATACGCTCCGCGGTATGTGTTAATTAGCTCCGCAGTGAACAGTAAGCGACGTAATTATCTTTTTTAATCAGCACATACTTATGATTAGGTCAAAGGGGAGTCCGTAGCAGGGATGGGACGGTATCATTAGTTTTTAAAACGAATCACCCATTCCCTAAAGGCTTACAGCGCATAGAAATGAGTGTTTCGCTCCACATAAAATCTAAACACAGCGCAGTGAGGTGCTCAGGCAGGTCAGTGCGAGCATAATGGTCCGCTGGTGAGGTGTTGCCATGTGTGTGGCACTGAATTCAAAGCGTACGCGCTATTGTACCTTTCGTTTTGCTTTCTTTTGCGTCGTCGTTGGGCGCAGGATAAACGGTATCATCGCCAACTAAGCGGCCGTCGTTTTTGTGAGTGACAGAGCAAAGGAAGCGCATGACGCGGTAAAAAAGCGCGAACGGTTTCAATTGGGCGCCGTACGCATAGCAACATGTACCTACACTCCAAACACGAATAAGCCTATGTGGGAGTAAAGAAGGGAGTAAGCTTTCCCCTAGCGCACTCCCTTTTAGGGGCAGGACATGCTGTCCAAGTCCTTGGGTAGATTAAATTGCACCCCCCCCCCCCCCCGCATAAAAAAAAGGTACACTTACGGTTGACAACCAAAAACAGATTCCCTCTTCAAAACATGCGATTGTTTTGGAAGTTACGAATATTTTGACTGAGGTTTCAACCTCCTTTATTTGCCGACCTCAGGATCTCCGGTGCCACTTTTAAAAGCCTCTTTCCATTGCTAAGCGCATCCATTTACTGTAATTTACGGTGTGAATAAGCCTGCGTCTCCATGAGCAATGCATTCCGCATATTTAGTGATCGATATCCTTCCTACCCCAGGACTTGGGCGGCATACCCTGCCCCTAAAAGAGAGTGTGACTAGAGGGCAGCTTACTCTCTCTCTCTCTCTCTGCTCCCACATAGGCTTATTCGTCGTTAAGAGAGCAGTGGACGTTGTGTTTGCAGTGAACTTCCTGCACATCTCATACACTATGTTTCGGCTTTGTGCGGAGAAAAAGCACCAGATTTCCTGGCGCTGTATGGTTTTAGAGAACGACTTTTTCTTCTCTCTAAAAACTTATATAACATCGCTCTCCTCCGCTGCTGCACTCTCGCCAATGACCGTAAGCACAACGCTGTTCTAATTGAAAGGTCACTTCATCAGTAAATTTAGATAATTAGGTAAATAATTAGCGCAATTCTCATAATTACTGACACAAGCCGAGAATGACAGGTTGCTCCTGAATAGACTTTCTTTTCCTACCAGCCTACCTTTAGGCATTTGTTAACGTGTTCACTGCTGCACTCAACATGTCGGTTTTGGCACTTATTGTTAGAATCTTCGTTTACGTGAACGCCACTATTAGAGCTTTTGTTTTGATCATTTCCGAATCGCCGCCGCGGTGGGTCAGTCATTATGGTGCTCGGCTGCTGACCCGAAAAACGCGAGTTCGATCCCGGCCGCCGCGGCAGCATTTCGATGGAGGCGAAATGCTAGAGGACCGTGTACTGTGCGATGCCAGTGGACGTTGAAGGACCCCATGTGGTCGAAATTTCCGGGTCCCTTCTCTATGGCGTGCTTCGTAACCTGAGTGGCTTCAGCAAATTAAACCTCATAAAACCAAACCAAACCATTTCCGAATGAATGAAGCCATGTATGTTTTGACAAGGCAGAACGTAATGTAAAAAAATATTACATGAAATCGTTTGCGAATACCGAACATTTCATTTCAGGCCCTCATATGAAGCAGCAATAATCAATATATATCCGATAGTCAAGAAAATTTCATCCGCTCTACACGTTTGTGCTGAGGTGCGTCGAATATCCCCCTCAGCACAGAGAACAGTCGTTTATCATGCGCGCAGTCCAGGGGCCGTATTACGCAACTGTCACGAATTCTGTCAAAAGTTATTGACAGTGACGTCAAAATGACGAAACAATGAGACGTCACCGCTTAACGCAACGAGGAATCAGTCAATTACAGCTGGGCGATGCCCCGAGAGCATTTTTTTTCAGCATGAGGGACCGTCTGCTAAATTTTTGTAAAAAGAAATAAGAAATAAGCAGCGATCAAAATGACTAATATTTTATTTTGCCAAAACATAGTGTTTAAAGTTGGAAAATATTAAGCAAAACAAAAAGCGTTTGAAGTTGTGTTATTAAATTGGCTGGTGGTTAATTTTTGCTGCCGCGGGAGAAGCGCTGACGGCGGAAAAACTGGTAAAACGTCAAGCCGCTTTGCACGAAAGCACCCGATTCCACGCCGTGTTATATTTTGTTACGCGTCGTCTTAAATCAAGCTACTGGGCGGTTGACCTAAATTCGCAGAAAAATTTCGACGAATGCAGCGAAGGCTACGTGCCTACCGAGCGAACTTGCAAGAAGCGCTTGCTACGAAATCGACGAAGACAACTTGTTGAAGTCTGTGTTGTCCGGCTCTTACGATCGATGACAAAAATGCCAAAAGGTGAGGTGTTGCAGTATGCCATGTGTGGTTGTCTGTTTCTTTTCCCTTGGGAAACAGAAGACAACTACGAAGTGCGATTTGCTGGGAAAAATAAAGTGCTTTGCCAGCATAGGCGCGTTTAATTTATGTGGCACAGAGGTGACCGCGAGAGCCTACCCCTTTCTGCGCGCTAACTTTGCAGATTGCCCCAACGCCTGCCGCACGCATTTACTTCCTATCGGTTCTGCGATGCCGACGTGCGCCTCGTAACCAACGGCAGCTTGAAAGCCTCAGCCGCTTTCTCTTCACGCTCCCCTACCTGAAACTCCAGGGCACAGAAATCTCCACCCTGGATGCCATGATCCGAACAGCATTTAAGACAGCACTACACCTTACCCCTAAATACCTCAGCCGAAAAACTCCTCCAAGCTAGGCCTACACAACAGACAGGTGAGCTTATCGAGGCCCACCGACAGACACAATACATACGTCTCGCGAGAACCACCACCGGCAGACACATCCTACACACCCTCGGTATCAGGTTACCAGCCACGGATCCCACACAGCTCCAGGTCCCCTCACCACATTCACCGCGAACTACTTATTAAACCTCTCCCCAAAACATGCACCCCACATACCACGAACCCCGCCGCAGAGCTCGCGCACGGGCGTTCCACAAACACTATGGCATGGAACCGGATGCCGTGTGGGTGGATGCCGCATGCACAGGGCGAGGACGGGGTTGTAGCCATCACGAACTCCTCCCTACAACCGAATACCGCCCTTCACGTATCACCCACTACCACTTCTGAGGAGGCTCAGCAGGCCCCTATTGCCCTAGCCATCGCGCGCACGGAGGCCTGGTATATACTATCGGACTCTAAAACTGCCTTACTAAATTTCGCCCGCCGGAGAGTTCAAGTCCCTGCATTTGCATACTGAACTCCCTCGCCGCATACCCGCCCCACCACATGGAGCACATATGGGTGCCTGCCCATTCCGGGAATCCCGGAAACGAAGCTGCCAACGCTTTAGCCGGAGGTTCTCTCAAACGGGCACCGGCGGCCTCCGATCTGGGGTTCTCACGGGAGCGCATGCATTCCTTCAGTGAACTGACGCAGGCCTGCAAAGCCGAGCGTAGGCTGCACCTCCCACCCCATCCCTCCCTCGTCAATTATCACCAGACACTTAGGCGGCGGCTCCAAACGCGCACCTTACCCTCCCCTTATATACGCTCGCGCTATCACCAAGTCCACATAAACCCCTCCTGTACCCTCTGCCACCACCCCAAAGCCACTCTCGATCATATCCTTTTCCTCTGCCTGGCGGATCCTCCCCCGCGGGGCCTGGAGCACATTGCCACTTGGGAGGCTTGAGAGATCCTACTGCGCTCCGAGGACCCGGCCAAGCAAGCCATTGCCACAGGCCGGGTTGCCAGCGTCATGAGCCTCCGGGACATGAACGTTTGAGTGCAGTGGGGCCGTGCGGGGGCCCAAGGACCTGCGCGTCCTAAACTCTCTTGTGTCTAATAAAGTTTCCACCGCTACCACCGCCGGTACCAAAGAGCCGCAGTGCACCGACAGCGCGCTCGCAAGCAGATTTCCTCCCTCTTCATCGGCGAATTCGTCACATAGCCACTCCACAGTCTGCTTCTCCAGTCGAAAAGGCGTCGAAACAGCTCGTCCGGCAAGTCATAATCGTCTTCGTGCGCCCTCCTTCGCCGTTGCTCGCGCCAGCGAAGCCGCCTCAGTCGTAAGGCCTCGTACACCGCCGCCATTTTCTGTCAAAAACGCAACGGTCAAATTGACCGCCTCGAGACTGTCACAAAAAAGTGTCAGTTTCCGCCTGCATAATTAGGCGTGCGACGTCATCACTTCTGCCACATCCGTGACGTAATCTGCAGCCACCCATGACGCAAAAAAGCAAAATTGCTGCCGGCCACGACCAAACAACAGGAGCGAGAACAATTTTCTAATTGACAGTTGCGTAATCCGGCCCCAGGCCCGTTTCGTGGCATGCAGTAAAGATAAGCCGAAACTCGACAGGGACGGTTCAAACGCATTGCTCACTGTTTCCAAGCGCTAGCTGCATCAGGGTAAACTTTTTCTTTACCATTACAATCCGGTAGAAACATCGCAATGCCTTTTAGCTGTGCAGACAAACTGGCACGACTCCGACTCTTCTTATTGCTGGAACGTGAGTTTGTCACATTAGGATGCCTGTGTTGGCGTCATATTCAGCGTAAAAGCCCAAACTTTAGAATCTGTTTGGAGCAAGGAAACGGTAAAGCGCTGTGTTTTATTTTGTCGGGATTATTGTTTTACTCTAGTCATTTGCTTATCTCTACGAGAATGACCTCTGTACCTCGACCTTTAATGGAAACGAATTATTATACGCCGTCCTCGATCCTTCTCTCCATTTTGTGATTCTTCCTTTCTCTTTGCTCTGGCATTTGGACTGATTCGTCTGGCCCTCGCCAGCACGGCTGCTTTTGTGAACATTTAGGTAAAGGGATTTGTATCACAGTTTTTGGTTTCGGTTTCATTTCAGTGGATTGCCTTCTATCTTGTCTTTGTAGATTTGTGCTCACAAAGGGAATTATTTTTATACCTTGTTCTTTCAAGGTCATTGTGAATGCTGAATTTGTCACCAGGATTATTTTTCATTCATGCCGAAGAAAAGAAGGTGATCGCGAGAGCGCTGGCGCCACGCGCTGCATTCCGTACGTGGCACACGAGGCAGCCGCAGCAGCAGCAGCAGCAGCAGCAGGTGCGCCGGCACTGGCCGTAAACCGTCCGAGTGAGGGCAAGAGCAGCAGAGGCTTGAGAGGCGCTTCTTGCGAGCCAGCACACATGGGTTCGTGCAAAACAGCGAGAGCCATGCCCAAGCGCACCGCCCACACGATCGGATTCAGCAACGTCGCGCTGGGCGGCGAGGGGCCGGACGCTTCGCACAGCGGACCCACGACGGGATCAGCCGACTCGGACTTGGAAGCCTTTTGGGGTGGCCGGGGCATCATGACGTCCCAGAGGTACCCCCAGTCCCGTCGTCGCAGCATCCGCGACTTCATCCATCGCAAGCCTTCGCAGCCCGTGGTCCCGGAGGCAACCCGTGGCCAGGGTGACGCCCCCGTCGCCGCCGGAGCGTCTTCATCCGCGGCGCGTAACCAGCGAGGGCTTCAAACGGGAGACGAGGTATGTCATAAACAGGTCGTGGCTACTGTCGACGAGTCTGGGTTAGGCAACTGCTGCTTGTGTTGGCTACGTGGTCTGTGCTCATACGAACAAGAAGCCGGCTCAAGATGCGGTATACGAACGCGTTGGAAGGAACAAGTGCGCTATGAACCATACCAGTTTCGAGAATACTTGTCTTCATGCACTGTCGATGCTGCTGTATGCAAGTAATGGAGGAAAACCTCCTTTTCTAACCACAACGGCCCCGCCGCGGTGGCTCTGTGGTTAGGGTGCTCGACTACTGATCCGGAGTTCCCGGGTTCGAACCCGACCGCGGCGGCTGCGTTTTTATGGAGGAAAAACGCTAAGGCGCCCGTGTGCTGTGCGATGTCAGTGCACGTTAAAGATCCCCAGGTGGTCGAAAATATTCCGGAGCCCTCCACTACGGCAACTATTCTTCCTTTCTTCTTTCACTCCCTCCTATATCCCTTTCCTTACGGCGCTGTTCAGGTGTCCAAAGACATATGAGACAGATACTGCGCCACTTCCTTTCCCCCAAAACCAATCATTAATATTATTATTAACCACAACGATCTCACGGTTACACAGCTTGGCGTAATGTGCAAAATGCGGCAGGTTAACGCCCATCACAAAATCTCTTACGTAACGTCATGTGCAATTAATCAGGGCATCGTATCCAAAGCTGCGTAGCGTAGGTTGCGCAGACTTTCCGTGCGCAAAATTCTGTTGTGGACAAAAGTGGACGCGTCATCCGGATCCGCAGCTGATATCTCTATGATCAGCCGATGGCTGGCGACTACAATTGTGGAGATGAGCTCAATTTACTTCAATTTATTTTCCCCATGTACACTTTGGGAGGGTCGAGGGAAAAAGTCAGAAATTGTGGCTTGACATGCCCCTCAGCCCCCACATTGCAGGGAAGCAGGCAACATGCAAATTACATACACAAGTAGCGACTCACGTGCTGTGATGTGTACTAACGATAGCAGGTGATAGGTAACAAATATGGCAGCTATTAACCAAAGTCGTTTTTCGTGCGTCCTGGAGAATTTTGCGGCGGTGAAAAGCATTAAGCTGTATATACAGAGAGGTGCTCGGGTAGAGGCCGCTATATAGTGGGTCTCGCCCCCAAGGTACGCTCCTTAATTGTGTGGACCTTGTCAATTCCGTCGCGAAAGCATGCGAAGACAGTTTTCTCTAGATTAACGGGATTTCCGAGCAGGAGTAATAACCAATAGACCCAGGCAAAAAGGGGGAAGCCCATTATCTCCTTCGTGTGCCTTTTGTTCATTCACAGATACTGATATTCGTTTCACCTGTGAGAGCGAGAAGAAACTGTCCTCCAACACTGGGACAGATCAGTGGGATGCCCTCTTTTCCGTCGGCGACAGTGAGACGATGGGGTGTGGTTAGCGCTGTGTGTGTTTGTGTAAGCGCGTGGTGGTCTAGGACTCTTTTTTTTTCAGATGTTTAGTAAAATTTCCTTTCAATAAGGCAACCTATCGGGCACAGTCTGGTAAGGGCATCTTGTGGCTCATGTGTTCACGTCGTCAATATACCTAAAAAACTAAAGCATTTGAGGAGAGGCTTCGCGGACAGTGTATACGTGCACCTTTTGTGAAAAGTTTGGAGCCCAAGAATAAATAAGATAAAGTGCCTCGCCCGCACTACTCTATCGCGGGTGCAATGATGAGACAGTAAAAATGTACTCTTTTTGTTTTCCTCGTGCGCAGGGTCGCGCCTCTCTTGAAGTGATCACCCACCAGGCAAACTGCAATTTAAGCCTGTGGATTAACGTGGTTCTACTACCGACGAAGCTTGTCTTCGTCGTAACTGAAGCCATCTATATGAAAGTTACGCAGTGGATTCGCGTCCAGCACGGCGATTTTCCCCGCGCCACCACCCCAAGGCTCCAGGCCGACCACAAGGATCTGCCCCTCTTCCCTGGCTGCGACAATACGGCGTGCCAGAAGTACAGGGCTGGTACAGATTCTTCCCTCAATTGGTCTAAAGACCCATGTGAAAATTTCTATACATCTGTGGGCGACGGCTGGAGGCAGCACCACCACGTGGTTTCCATTCTCGATCTCGCCGAAGACGAAATGTACAGCCGTGCATTGAATTCCGTTCAGAGGGCTCCCCAGTTATACAGAAGTAGTAGCATCCCAACAAGGTCGGTGCCGGGCGCCCAAAAAAAGGTAGCCGCTTTGGTCAGGGCATGCATGCGGCATTCTAAAAACGGTTCCGACGAACTGAATACCTTACTGGCCGAACACCACCTCCCATGGCCGATGACATCCCCCAAAGGCCGGCTGGATATTATGTTTGACCTCTTCGGAAATTGGAACAACCACCTATGGTTCCAGGTGACGCTTGATCTTGCCCCTTATGAAGCCGGGACGGGGGACCCTTTATTGAAGATCGGAAGCAGCGCCATGTTTGGAGCCTGGATAGCGTTAATGCGGACATTCGCCGGCCAGCGAAGAGGAACCGAGCCGTCCCTCCGCTACCAAAAGTACGTCAAGAACATGCTGGCTCTTTTCGGCGTTTCGGAGGTGCTAGCCCCCGAAATGGCCTCTACAATTCAGGAGATGGACATGCTGGCTCTAGAAGTGTTGGTACCCGCCATTGTCGACCCAAAACAGAAAAGTCTGCGGCGGTCGATCCAGAACTTGAGTGATGCCGTGACTCCCGGCTTCCCAACCGACCGCTGGGCGCTCCTCGTCGACACGCACTTCCCCTGGGCTCACCGCTATTCCGCCAACATTGAGGTACATGCGGAGAAGCCCAGCCTGGTCAGGGCTGTTGGGTACCTTCTGGGGCTCAAGTCCGAGACGCGGGAAGCGCTGTCCCTCAGCCTGGGGCTTCGCGTAGTCACCGAGCTAGGCTGTATGGCAGACCGGGAAATCGCTGACGCCACACTTCAACTCTTTCGTCTTCCTTGGTCATCGCACGCCCGCCGCTGTCTAGTGGAGGCTGAAAGCAGAATAGGCGTGGGCAGGTTTAGCCTTTTTCCCACAGATCTAGGAGCCGGCACTCGTATTCGAGATGTCCGAGACGTTCTAATTGGTGTCGTGATGCACTGCAGCGGTGCTATGCTCCACATGACCACTAGGAAGGAAACATCTCAGCCGGACACCGAAAACTATCTTGCCAGCGTATTGCCGGATCCCACCCCCGGGACTAGCTTTTTCAACAGCTGGATGAAACTGACGAAGGTTCAGTGGAGGCTGCAACAGCATGACCTGAGCAACATCTTGAATTCCAGGTCCATGCTGAGCCGCATATGGAGCGTGCATGGCACACATACAGCCTCCGAAGAGTACGTTGTATTCCCTCTCTACCCTCCGGACCTTCCACCGGCAGCCAACTACGGCGGTGCAGGGAGGCCGCTTGCAGATGAGGTCCTTGGGAAACTCTTCTACGCGCCCCCTAACGACCAGCAGGAAGTGGCCCGTTACTACTTCGTCACCGAAGCCAACGAGACTGACGATGCCCTGCAAGAGTGGTCCGCGCATCCCGCGGACACAAAAGCCCTTCTAGCCGCCTTAAAGGACTACAGGCTTGGCTTGATCCGACACTCCCCTGATACTCATTCTGCGAAATCGAGTCTTATGGAAGACAGGCTTTTTTTTCGTGGCCTCCTGCTATGCACTGTGCTCAAGTGGAAACCACATGGGCGATTTCTATTGAGGTCCGGTGCAGCCTTGCAATGTCGCCGCCAAGGCACTTGTGGAGTTCAAGAGAGCATTCCAATGTTTGGTGTTTTTGTACTATTGGACATGTTGATGTTAATTTTTTTACTACCTGACTTGTACATGTAGAGTTTTAAGGCGGAGAAACTTCTGCAGTTTGGTGTGCGCGCACAAATTGTTTTGTGGACATGTGCACTGACCCCTCGACAGATGTGTGTGTGTGTGTGTTTGTGTGTGAATGCTGCAGGTAAAGTGGGCGGCAGTCGTCGGGTGTATTCCGCCCACAGGAGGTTATCGCTCACCCAACGCTGTTCATTTAAATCCTATGACAGTTTTATAACGTCTGTAACGCGGCTATAATTACGCGTCTGTTTTGAGAGTCGCAAGTTTCGCCTTCTTCTACGGCCTGGATTCCAATAGTTTTCCAAAAGCGAGTCCTAACAGGAGCATGTAGACTTAACAAATCCGAACGTAACTTGAGCCTTTATTTAGTCAGACCTCAACTGGTTCCTATGCTCTGCAACATATTTTTTTTAGCACTGCCTCGCCGTCCACCTGCCTGGTATGGATTTCAGCGTGTAGAACCTGCACGCACCACCGCTTTCAAGCAAATCAAGAGGCTTACTTGCATGGCTGCCACTTGTACAGGATGATCCGCTTTTAGGGTGGACACGTTAGTTCGGAGCGGAAGTGTGTCCGTCATTTTTTGGCTGTATCAGCGGGCGAGACGGCCTCAATAATGCGACAGACGCTAATTTTATGGCTTCCTACAAGCTTATTCTCGTGTAGATGGAGGTGATGCCCCCGAAATACTGCAACTGTTCAAAGGTGGTGTGTCTGTCTTGGTCGCATCTATTATTGCATCCGAAGACTGCGCAGCACAGCTGTCCCGCGATGCGAAGGCGTCCCATACTGCAATCCGAGGACCACGATTACACGAGGACCACGATTACACGATTACACTATTACACGATTACACAGAGTTGACTACCCAGAAAGCCTCTCTCCATTTGTTATGTGGTACCCTACATTGCACGGTTTGTAGCTCGAAAAGTTGCTGCAGAAAGCACCTGTGATAAACGTGTTGCACCTGTTTATGCTGCACAACCACCCAGCGCTGGTCAAACAAAAAACCGAGGTGGGCTTTTATCACCTTCAAAGGATGTAATCTGACTTCTTGAAATGCCAGAAAAGGGGCTGCGTCGGTTTCAAGTAGAATCTGAAAGTATTATGCCAGTTTATTTGAAAACAAAGCTCCTAGTACTGCAAGTGCCCAGCTTGTCGCCAGGGTAACATTGGTTTTCTCGGTTGAACCAGCATCTTATGGACTGCGATCCATTGGACAATCATGTCTACAAGCTTTTCAAAGGTGTGGTGGAGCTCTATATAAAAATCAGGATTCACCACACCACTAAACAGAGGAATACGTGCATTACCAAGGACAAAGTGAGGTTTGTCCTTTCAGGGCTGGTCGTATTTAACCACCAGCGAAAATTATGTACGCAGCATCAGAGTAATGGCATTGATAGAGACTAAAGCAGGGCTGAATGGTGGGCAAATTGGTATGACATGTCGAAGAATAATTTTTACCAGCCGCAAAAGACGAGGAACAAGAAGACAACCTACACAGGACAAAGGATGCACTAACAATTCCGAAAAAAGACGAGGGGCAAGAAGACAACCTACACAGGACAAGGCTGGACTAACAACTCAGTTGTTAGTCCAGCCTTGTCCTGTGCAGGTTCTCCTCTTGTCCCTAGTCTTTTTTCGGCTTGATGGAGACTAGTGACACTGTTTATATTTGCAAAAAATAATGTGCGTGTAACGAGGATGTGTCAATCCGGTGTGTAGCTTCATGCAAGCCACCCGTAAATACCAGTAAATAATACATTCTGACGGAATAAACATGCGCGCTTTACCCTCCAGTACAGTAGCAGTTCTTGAATCCCACCAATTTTTTTCTTTTGCTATTTGCGAGTGTATTGTATCAATTTGTTACCTTCACGTACAAATGTGTCTTCTTTCAGCCAACAAACTGTATCCGTTTGACAAAATAAAAACGATTTCATCTTCGTATTCATGTTGCTAACAGCGTTCTATAACCCCATGTTGGTCCTTCGATTATTAGCTGCTTGCTTATGTGTTAGCGGATACAGTGCTCTCATAAACAGGTTCTGCTTTCACCTTAGCCGAGAGATAGGCGCGCTGCATATGGCTGTGGAAGAGATAGCATTTCTCGTCGCCTTTACAGAACAGCATTTGTTAAAGATGCAGACACTACAGGTGATGCTCCATTTTATGAACTCGCCAACTGTTAACACGTTGTTTGTAAACAGCCGCCAGCCAGGTGCAGTGTGCCTCGTGCCTGATAAGCACATGGATGTGCTGCAAATCGAGCCAAGATTTTTCGAATCATTTCCGAATCGCCGCCGCGGTGGGTCAGTCATTATGGTGCTTGGCTGCTGACCCGAAAAACGCGAGTTCGATCCCGGCCGCCGCGGCAGCATTTCGATGGAGGCGAAATGCTAGAGGACCGTGTACTGTGCGATGTCAGTGCTCGATGAAGGTCACAATGTTGTCGAATTTCCGTGTCCCTTCTCTATAGCCTGAGTGGCTTCAGCAAATTAAACCGCGTAAAACTAAACCAAACCATTTCCGAATGAATGAAGCCATGCATGTTTTGACAAGGCAGAACGTAAAGTAAAAAAACATACTACATGAACTCATTTGCGAATTCCGAACATATCATTTCAGGCCCTCATATGAAGCAGCAATAATCAATTTGATATCCATGAGTCAAGAAAATCTTATCCGCTCAACACGTTTGTGCTCAGGTGTGTCGAATATCCCCGTCAGCACAGAGAACAGTTGTTTATCATGTGCCCGCAGGCCAGGTCTGTTTCGTGGCGCGCAGTAAAGACAAGCCGACATTCGAGAGGGTTGGTTCAAACGGATTGCTCACTGTTTCCAAACACTGGATCACAGTAAAATCTTCTATTACCATTACAATCCCGTAGAAACATCGCAATACGTTTCAGCTGTGCAGATAAACTGGCACGACTCCGACCCTTCTTATTGCTGGAGTGTGTGTTTGTCACATGGGGATACATGTGTTGGCATCATTTTCAGCGTAAAAGCCCAAACTTTAGAATCTGTCTGGAACAAGGAAAAGGTAAAGTGCTGTGTTTTATTTTCTAGGGATTATTGATTTACTCTGGTAATTTGCCTATCTGTATGAAAATGCCTTTTGTTCCTCGACCTTTAATGGAAACAGATTATTTTACAGCGTCCTCGGTCCTTCTCTCCATTTTGTTATTCCTCCTTTCTCTTCGCTCTGGCATTAGGACTGATTCGTCTGGCCCTTGCCAGCGCGGCTGCTTTTGTGAACATTTAGGTAAACGGATTTGTACCACAGTTTTTGGTTTCGGTTTCATTTCAGCGGATTGCCTTCTTACTTGTCTTTGTAGATTTGTGCTCACAAAGGGCATTATTTTTAAACCTTGTTCTTTCAAGGTCACTGTGAATGCTGAATTTGTCACCAGGAGTATTTTTCATTCATGCCGAAGAAAAGAAGGTGATCGCGAGAGCGCTGGCGCCACGCGCTGCATTCCGTTCGTGGCACACGAGGCAGCAGCAGCAGCAGCAGCAGGTGCGCCGGCACTGGCCGTTAACCGTCCGAGTGAGGGAAAGAGCAGCAGAGGCTTGAGAGGCACTTCTTGCGAGCCAGCAGACATGGGTTCGTGCAAAACAGTGAGAGCCATGCCCAAGCGCACCGTCCACACGATCGGATTCAGCAACGTCGCGCTGGGCAGCGAGGTGCCCAACGCTTCGCACAGCGGACCCACGACGGGATCAGCCGACTCGGACTCGGAAGCCTTTTGGGGTGGCCGGGGCATCATGGCGTCCCAGAGGTACCCCCAGTCCCGTCGTCGCAGCATCCGCGACTTCATCCATCGCAGGCCTTGGCAACCCGTGGTCCCGGAGGCAACCCGTGGCCAGGGTGACGCCCCCGTCGCCGCCGGAGCGTCTTCATCCGCGGCGCGTAACCAGCGAGGGCTTCAAACGGGAGACGAGGTATGTCATAAACAGGTCGTGGCTGTTGTCGACGAGTCTGGGTTAGGCAATTGTTGCTTGTGTTGACTACGTTGTCAGGCAATGTGGCAGGTTCCTGCCCATCCCAAAATCTTTTACGTAACGTCATGTGCAATTAATCAGGGCATCGTATCCAAGGCTGCGTAGCATAGGTTTCGCCGACTTTCCGCGCGCAATGTTTTGCAACGCATTATTCGGATGTAATGTTGGGGACAAAAGTGGACGGGTCACCGGGAACTGAAGCTGATAGCTGGAGACCACACTTGTGGAGATGAAATTTCAATTCAATTCAATTTATTTTGCCCATGTATACTTGGTGAGGGTCGAGGGAAAGAAGTCAGAAATTATAGCTTGATATGCCCCTCAGCCCACACATTGCAGGGCACCAGGCAACATGCAAATTACATACACAAGTAGTGACAAACGTGCCGTGATGTGTACTAATGATAGCAGGTGATAGGTAACAAATATGGCAGCTATTAGCCAAAGTCGTTTGTCGTGCATCTTGGAGAAATTTGTGGTGATAAAAAGCATTTGTTAAGCTATATACACAAAGAGGTGCTCGGGGAGAGGCCCCTAGTGGGTCTCGCCCCCATAGTACGCTTTTCATTTGTCTGGGCCCTGTCAATTCCGTCGCTAAAGCATGCGAAGACAGTTTTCTCTCGATGAACGGGATTTCCGAGGAGGAGTAATAACCGATTGGCCCAACCAAAAAGGGGGAAGCCCATTATCTGCTTCATGCGCCCTTTGTTCATTCATAAACACAAATATTTGTTTCACCTGTGAGAGCGAGATGCAACTGTCCTCCAACACTGGGATAGATCAGTGGTATGCCTTCTTTTCCGTCGGCGACAGTGAGTTGATGGGGTATGTTTAACGCTGTGTGTCTTTGTGTAAGCGCGTGGTGGTCTAGGACTTTTCTTTTCTTCAGACCTTTAGTAAAACGTGCCCTCAATATGGCACCCTATCGGGCACGGTCTGGTTAGCGCATCTTGTGGGTCATGTGTTCACGTCGTCAATACACAAAAAAAAAACGAAAGCATTTGAGCAGACGCTTCGCGGACAGTGTACGCGCGCACCTTTTGCGAAAAGTTTGGAGCCCAAGAAGTTTGATTTACAGCCAAGCTGTGTGGCCCGTTATTCATCGCCTGCGTTCTAAATATTTTGAAGGTGAGGGGAATTCGTCTAGTCACTTTTCTAAGAGTACGCGAATGCTAAAAGAGCCTCATTAAACGGCTTAGAAGTTCACCCCTTGGGCTCTATATTTGCTAAGGGGGTGCATCTAGTGCTCTCGCGGCACTATGGACCTATTGCACCTGCTGCGTTGTGTTTTTATTTCTTATAGTATTCGCAATCAGCTTCGTGAGCGGTCAAGCCGGAATGTAGTGTATCTGTATAGTGCTCCCGGTCGTCTATTTTATGCCTGTTTTCCGCAAATGAGTCCGGCATAGGAAGAGGTGGTAGCACCCGGCAGGTGGCAGCCGTTTCAGCCTAATGCTTACCAGCACACACAGAAGGCAACGCTCGCATCGATGTCGCCGAGCAGTGGGAGTTCGAGTTGTAGTCGATCAGCGCCGTTTCTTGGTCCCCAGATGATGGGCGATTTCTGACAATAACCTCCGAGATCTGGCCTCAACGCATTGTTTGCTAAACCTGCCTGAGCCTTGCTGCGTGGCCCAGTCTCGGAGGCCATGTATGAGAATTACGAGTACCGCGAATCAAATGGATCATGTCGCGACTCTCAACTCTCTCCTCCGCGCAGAAAGATGACGCCACTGTTCTGTGGGGCGTCGGAGTGGTCCCTTTTCTCGAAACAGTCGACGGAGAAATCTACTGGTAGTCTTATTTGAACTTCATATCAATTATTTGAGAAGTAGTCTATATATTCAGAATTTATTAGAATCTTTTTAACAATCTTGAACATGTGGTGTTTGATTCCTTCGACGTATCAATTACGAGGATATTCGATTAGTTCCGAGCTCTGATAAGACAGGGAAAATATAATTTAAGATGTTTAAATAAATGAGATAAAGTGCTTCGCCCGCACTACTATTCGCGGGTGCTCTGATGAGACAGTAAAAATTTACTCTTTTTGGTTTCCTCGCGCGCAGGGTCACGGCGCTCTTGAATTTATCACCCGCCAGACAAACTGGAAATTAAGCCTGTGGATTAAGGTGGTCCTACTACCGACGATGCTAATCTTCGTCGTAACTGCAGTCATCTATATGAAAGTTACGCAGTGGATTCGCGTCCAGCACGGCGATTTTCTCCGCCCCACCACCCCAAGGCTCCAGGCCGACCACACTGATCTGCTCCATTTCCATGGCTGCGACAATATGGCGTGCCAGAAGTACAGGGCTGGCATGGAATACTCCCTGAATTGGTTTATAGACCCATGCGAAAATTTCTATAGATTTGTGTGCGACGTCTGGAGGCAGCACCACCACATGGTCTCCATTCTCGATCTCGCGAAAGTCGAAATGTACAGCCGTGCATCGAATTCCGTTAAGAGGGTTCCCCAGATCTACAGAAGAAGCGGCATTCCAACAAGGTCGGCGCCGAGCGCCCAAAAAAAGGTAGCAGCTTTGGTCAGATCATGCATTCGGCATTCTAAAAACGGTTTCGACGAACTGAAAATCTTCATGGCCGAACACTACCTCCCATGGCCGATGAAATCCCCGAAAGACCTGCTGGATATCTTGTTTGCCCTCTTCGGAAATTGGAACATCCACCAATGGTTCCAGGTGACCCTCGAGCTTTCCCCTTATCAAGCCGGGACGGGGGACCCTTTATTGAAGATCAGATGGAGCGCCATGTTTGGAGCCTGGATAGTGTTAATGCGGACATTCGCCGGCCAGCGAAGAGGAACCGAGCCGTCCCTCCGCTACCAAAAGTACGTCAAGAACATGCTGGCTCTTTTCGGCGTTTCCGAGTTGGTAGCTCCCGAAATGGCCTCTACAATTCAGGAGATGGACATGCTGGCTCTAGAAGTGTTGGTACCCGCCATTGTCGACCCAAAACAGAAAATTCTGCGGCTGTCGATCCAGAACTTGAGTGATGCCGTGACTCCCGGCTTCCCCACCGAACGCTGGGCGCTCCTCGTCGACACGCACTTCCCCTGGGCTCGCCGCTATTCCGCCAACATTGAGGTACATGCGGAGAAGCCCAGCCTGCTCAGGGCTGTTGGGTACCTTCTGGGGCTGAAGTCTGAGACGCAGGAAGCGCTGACCCTCAGCCTGGAGCTTCGCATAGTCACCGAGCTAGGCTGGATGGCAGACCGAGAAATCGCTGACGCCACACTTCAACTCTTATGTCTTCCTTGGTCATCGCACGCCCGCCGCTGCCTAGCGGAAATTGAAAGCAGAACAGGTGTCGCCTGGTTTAGCCTTTTTCCCAGAGATCTAGGAGCCGACACTCTGATTCGAGATGTCCGAAACGTTCTGCTTGGCGTCGTGATGCGCTGCAGCGGTGCTATGCTCCACATGACCGCTAGGAAGCAAACCTCTGAGGCGGACATCGAAGACTATCTTGCCACCGTATTGCCGGAGCCCACCCGCGGGACTAGCTTTTTCAACAGCTGGATGAAACTGACGAAAGTTCAGTGGAGGCTGCAACAGCATGACCTGAGCAACATCTTGAATTCCAGGTCCATGCTGAGCCGCATATGGAGCGTGCATGGCACACATACAGCCTCCGAAGAGTACGTTGTATTCCCTCTCTACCCTCCGGACCTTCCACCGGCAGCCAACTACGGCGGTGCAGGGAGGCCGCTTGCAGATGAGGTCCTTGGGAAACTCTTCTACGCGCCCTCTAAAGAGCAGCAGCAAGTGGCCTGTTGCTACTTCGTCACTGAAGCCAACGAGACTGACGATGCTCTGCAGGAGTGGTCCGAGCATCACGTGGACACAAAAGCACTTCTAGCCGCCTTAAAGGCCTACAGGCTTGCCTTCATGCGACACTCCCCTGACACTCATTCTACGAAATCGAGTGTTATGGAAGACAGGCTCTTTTTCGTCGCCTCCTGCTATGCACTGTGCTCAAGTGGAAACCACATGGGCGATTTCTACTGAGGTCCGGTGCAGCCTTGCAACGCGCCGCAAAGGCACTTGTTGAGTTCAAGAGAGCATTCCAGTGTTTGGTGTTTTTGTACTTTTGCACATGTTGATGTTAGTTTTTTTACTACATGACTTGTACATGTAGAGTTTTAAGGCGGAGAAACTTCTGCAGTTTTGGTGTGCGTGCACAAATTGTCTTGTGGACATGTGCACTGACCCCTCGACAGATGTGTGTGTGTTTGTGTGCATGAATGCTGCACGTAAAGTGGGCGGAAGTCGTCGGGGATATTCCGCCCACAGGAGGCTCTCGCTCTCCCAACGCTGTTCATTTGAAACCTGCGGCAGTTTTATAACGTCTGCAACGCAGCTATAATTTCGCGTCTGTTTTGAGAGTCGCAAGTTTCGCATTCTTCTACGGCCTGGATTCCAATAGTTTTCCAAGAGCGAGTCCTAACAGGAGCGTGTAGACTTAACAAATCCGAACGTAACTTGAGCCTTTATTTAGTCAGTCCTCAAGTGGTTTCTATGCTCTGCAACAAATTTTTTATAGCAGTGCCTCGCCATCCACCTGCCTAATATGGATTTCAGCGTGTAGAACCTGCACTCACCCCCGCTTTGAAGCAATTCACGAGACTTACTTGCGTGGCTGCCGACTGTACAGGATGATCCGCTTTTAGGGTGGACACGTTAGTTCGGAGCGGAAGTGTTTCTTTCATTTTTTAGCTGTATCAGAGGGCGAGACGGCTTCAATAATACGACAGACGCTAATTTTATGGCTTCCTACAAGCTTATTCTCATGCAGATGGAGGTGATGCCCTCCAAATATGGGAACTGTTCCAAGGTGTTGTCTGTCTTGGTCGCATGTATTATTGCATCCGAAGACAGTGCAGCACAGCTGTCACCGTGATGCAAAGGCGTCCTATTGTGCGATCCGAGGACCACGAGTACAAGCAGAGAGTTGACTACCCAGAAAGCCTCTCTCCATTTGTTAGTCATGTGGTACCCTACATTGCATGATTTGTAGCTCAAAGTTGCTGCAAATAGCACCTGTGATAAACGTGTTACACCTGTTTATGCTGAACAACAATCCAGGGCTTGTCTAAAAAGAAAAAAAAAACCGTGGTGGGCTTGCACAACCTTCAAAGGATGTAATCTGACTTCAAGAAATGGCAGCAAAGGGGCTGCGTAGGTTCCAAGCAGAATCTGAAAGCATTCAGACAGTTTATTTGAAATCAAATTTGCACCTTGTACTGCAAGTGTTCAGCTTGTCGCAAGAGAAACATTTAATTTCTCGGTTGAACCACTCTGATGGACTGCGATCCATTGGACAATCACGTCTACAAGCTTTGAAAATGTGTGGTGGAGCT
Source organism: Amblyomma americanum (assembly GCA_030143305.2). Taxonomy (NCBI): domain Eukaryota; kingdom Metazoa; phylum Arthropoda; class Arachnida; order Ixodida; family Ixodidae; genus Amblyomma; species Amblyomma americanum. The sequence goes on from JARKHS020005974.1 coordinate 45,373, forward strand.
CTATATAAAAATCAGTATTCACCACACCACTAAAGAGAGGAATACGTGGATTACCAAGGACAAAGTGAGCTTTGTCCTTTCAAGGCTGGCCATATCTAAGCACCAATGAAAATTCAGTACGCAGCATCAGTCGTGGCATTGACAGAGACTAAAGCAAGGCTGAATGGTGGGCCAGTTGGTATGACATGTCGAAGAATAATTTTTACCAGCCTCAAAAAGAAGAGGGCCAAGAGGAGAACGTACACAGGACAAGGCTGGACTATCAACTCAGTTGTTGGTCCAGCCTTGTCCTGTGTAGGTTGTTAGTCCTGCCTTGTCCTGTGTAGGTTCTCTTGTCCCTCGTATTATTTCGACTGGTAAAAATTATTCTTAGACTTGATAGAGACTATTGACACTGTTGATATTTGCAAAAAAGAATATGTGTAACGAGGAAGTGTCAATCCGGTGTGTAGCTTAATGCAAGCCACCCGTATATAATAGTAAATAACACATTCTGACTGAGTAAAGATGTCCACTTTACCCTCCAGAACAGTAGCTCTTCTTGAATCCAACCAATCTTTTTTTTTTGTTTTGCTATTTGCGAGTGTATTGTACCAATTTGTTACCTTCACATACAAATGTGTCTCCTTTCAGATAACAAACGCTATCTGTTTGACAAAATAAAAATGATTTCATCTTCGTATCATGTTGCTAACAGTGTTGCATAACCCCGTGTTCGTCCTTCCATTATTTGCTGTTTGCTTTTGTGTTAGCGGACACAGTGCTCTCATAAACAGGTTCTGCTTTCACCTTGGCCGTGAGATAGGCGCGTTGCATAGGGCTGTGGAAGAGATGGCATTTCTTGCCGGCTTTAGAGAACAGCATTTGTTAACGATGCAGACACTACAGGTTATCTTCCATTTTATAAACTCGCCAACTGTGAACACCTTGTTTGCAAACGGGCGCAAGCCAGGAGCACTGTGCCTCGTGCCTGATAAGCACATGGATGTGCTGCAATCCGTGCAAACCTTTTCCGAATCATTTCCGAATCGCCGCCACGGTGGGTCACTCATTAGGGTGCTCTGCTGCTGACCTGAAAAACGCGGGTTCAGTCCCGGCCCCGGATGTAGCATTTCGATTAAGACGAAATGCTAGAGGACCGTGTACTGTGCGATGTCAGTGCTCGTTGAAGGTCCCCATTTTGTCAAATTTCCGTGTCCCTTCTCTATAGCCTGAGTGGCCTTCACAAATTAAACCGCATAAAACTAAACCAAACCATTTCCGAATGAATGAAGCCATGCATGTTTTGACAAGGCAGAACGTAAAGTAAAAAACATATTACACGAACTCGTTTGCGAATTCCGAACATATCATTTCAGGCACTAATATGAAGCAGCAATAATCAATTTGATATCCGTGAGTCAAAAAAATTTCATCCGCTCTGCACGTTTGTGCTGAGGTGTGCCGACACTCCCCCTCAGCCCAGAGAACAGTTTCTTATCATGCGCGCGCAGTCCAGGTCAGTTTCGTGGCGCGCAGTAAAGACAAGCCGACATTCGAGAGGTATGGTTCAAACGCATTGCTCACTGTTTCCAAACACTGGATCAGAGTAAAATCTTTCTGTACCATTACAATCGCGTAGAAACATCGCAATGCATTTTAGCGGTGCAGATACGCTGGCACGAATCCGCCCCTTCTAATTACTGGAATGTGAGTTTGTCAAAAGCGGATACATGTGTTGGCATCATTTTCAGCGTAGAAGTCCAAACTTTAGAATCCGCCTGGAGCAAGGAAATGGTAAAGCGCTTAGTTTTATTTTCTAGGGATTATTGTTTTACTCTAGGCATTTGCCTATCTGTATGAAAATGTCTTTTGTTCCTCGAGCTTTAAGGGAAACGGATCATTTAACACCGTCCTCGGTACTTATCTCCATTTTATTATTCCTCCTTTCTCTTCGCTCTGGTTTTTGGACTGAATCGTCTAGCCCTCGCCAGCACGGGTAATTTTGCGAACATTTAGGTAAAGGGATTTGTATCACAGTTTTTGGTTTCGGTTCCATTTCAGTGGACTGCCTTCTATCTCGTCTTTATAGATTTGTGCTCACAAAGAACTTTTTAAACCTTGTCTTTTCAAGGTCACTGTGAATGCTGAATTGGTCACCAGGAGTATTTTTCATTCATGCCGAAGAAAATAAGGTGATCGCGAGAGCGCTGGTGCCACGCGCTGCATTCCGTACGTGGCACACCAGGCAGCAGCAGCAGCAGCAGCAGGTGCGCCGGCACTGGCCGTTAACCGTCCGAGTGAGGGAAAGAGCAGCAGAGGCTTGAGAGGCACTTCTTGCGAGCCAGCAGACATGGGTTCGTGCAAAACAGTGAGAGCCATGCCCAAGCGCACCGTCCACACGATCGGATTCAGCAACGTCGCGCTGGGCGGCGAGGTGCTCATCGCTTCGCACAGCGGACCCACGACGGGATCAGCCGACTCGGACTTGGAAGCCTTTTGGGGTGGCCGGACCATCATGGCGTCCCAGAGGTACCCCCAGTCCCGTCGTCGCAGCATCCGTGACTTCATTCATCGCAAGCCTTGGGAGCCCGTGGTCCCGGAGGCAACCCGTGGCCAGGGTGACGCCCCCGTCGCCGCCGGAGCGTCTTCATCCGCGGCGCGTAACCAGCGAGGGCTTCAAACGGGAGACGAGGTATGTCATAAACAGGTCGTGGCTACTGTCGACGAGTCTGGGTTAGGCAGTTGCTTCTTGTGTTGGCTACGTTGTCTGTGGTCACACGGACAAGAAGCCGGCTCAAGATGCAGTATACGAGCGCGTTGGAAGTAACAAGTGCGCTATGAACCATACCAGGTTCGAGAATACTTGTCTTCATGCACTTCCGATGCTGCTGTATGCAAGTAATGTAGAAAAGCCTGCTTTTCTAGTCACAACGATTTCTACACAGCCTGCCGTAATGTGGAAAATGCGGCAGGTTCCCGCCCATCACGAAATCCCTTACGTAACTTCTTGTGCAATTAATCAGGGCATCGTATCCAAAGCTGCGTAGCGTAGGTTTCGCAGACTTTCCGCGAGCAAAGTTTTCCAACGCATTATTCGGATGTACTGTTGGACACAAAAGTGGACGCGTCATCGGGAACCAAAGTTGATAGCTGGAGACCACACTTGTGGAGATGAAAGTCGGAATCACGTGCTGTGATGTGTATACTAATGGCAGCAGGTGATAGCTAACGAATATGGCAGCTATTAGCCAAAGTCGTGCATCCTGGAGAAGTTTGTCCCCCATAGTAGGTGGTGGTGAAAAGCATTTATTAAGCTATATACACAGAGAGGTGCGCTGGGAGAGGCCCCTAGTTGGTCTTGCCCCCATATTATTGCTCATTTCTCTGGCACCTCTCAATGTCGTCGCGATAGTTGTAGTGCTTAAATAAACAATAATAACAAAAGGAAGGTAAAAGATTTTTGCTAACCCCAGAATCTGTCATCACTGCCGCGGCGGCACCTGAGCTGGGCCGCGGAAATAAACGATAACAGGCAGTTTGAAGAAGTGAATTGAAGAGGTGAGGGGACAGTAAGAAAGGATAGAGGGAGAGGTGATAAATACTCTATTTACATAAGATAACAATACAATTGTCCAAGATGCGCGCGTATGCAGTCAAGAAAGAAAATATAAAACACGCGCGCCACATTTTGCACGCAACAGCTGGGGTGGTGTGCTCAGCTGTTAATCCTCCGACGTAGCGCACGCGGAGCATTCGCACACTGCGCGTCAATACCTGGCGCAAAAATTACGGGACGTCAAGCCCGTCTGTTCGAGAAATGCACAGAGGCTCACCAAGGTTCGCGAAAGCATGCGAATACAGTTTTTCTCTCGATGAACGGGATTTCCGAGCGGGAGTAATAACCGATAGGCCCAAGCAAAAAGGGGGACGCCCATTAACTGCTTCATGCACCCTTTGTTCATTCATAAAAACAAATATTTGTTTCACCTGTGAGAATGGGATGCAACTGTCCTCTAACACTGGGATAGATCAGTGGGATGCCCTAGCTCTTTTCCGTCGGTGGCAATGATACCATGAGGTATCGTTAACGCTGTGTGTATGTGCATGTGCATGTGCATGTGTCTGTGTGTGTGTGTGTGTGTGTGCGTGCGTGCGTGCGTGTGTATTTGTGTGTGTGTGTGGGGGGGGGGCGTGTGTGTGTGTGCGTGTGTAAGCGCGTGGTGGTCTAGGACTTTTTTTTTCTTCAGACCTTTAGTAAAATTTGCCTTCACTATGGCACCCTATCGGGCACGGTCTGGTTAAGGCAGCTTGTGGCTTATGTGTTCACGTCGTCAATACAAAGAAAAAAACGAGACCATTTGAGCAGACGTTCGCAGGCAGTGTATACGTGCACCTTTTGCGAAAAGTTTGGAGCCCAAGAAGTTTGGTTTACAGCCATGCTGTGTGGCCCGTTATTCATCGCCTGCGTTCTAAATATTTTGAAGGTGAGGGGAATTCATCTAGTCACCTCTCTAGAAGTGCACGAATGCTAAAAGAGCCTCACTAAACGGCTTAGAAGTTCACCCTTTGGGCTCTATATTGGCTAAGGGGGTGCATCTAATGTTCTCGCGGCACTATATGGACCTGTTCCACCTACTGCGTTGTGTTTTTATTTCTTATAGTATTCGCAATCAGCTTCGTGAGTGGTCAAGCCGAAATGTATCTCTATAATGCTCCCGGTCGTCTATTTTATGCCTGTTTGCCAAATTGCGTCCGGCATAGGAAGAGGTGGCAGCACCGGGCAGGTGGCAGCCGCTTCAGCCTAATGCTTACCAGCACTCACAGAAGGCAACGCTCGCATCGATGTCGTCGAGTAGTGGGAGTTCGAGTTGTGGTCGATCAGCGCCGTGTCTTGGTCCCCAGATGGTGGGTGATATCTGACGATAACCTCCGAGATCTGGCATCAAAGCATTGCTTGCTAAACCTGCCTGAGCCTTCCTGCGTGGCCCAGTCTCGGAGGCCATGTATGAGCATTACGAATACCTCAAATCAAATGGATCATGTCGCGATGCTCATGTCTCCCTGCCGCGCAGAAAGATTACGGCACTGTACTGTGCGGCGTCGGAGTGGGCGCTTTTCACGAAACAGTCGACGAAGAAATCTACGGCTTGCCTTATTTGAACTCCATATCAATTATTTGAAAAGTCTTTGATAAATTAAAAATTTATTCGATTCTTTTAATAGTCTTGAACACGCGGTATTTGGTTCCTTCGACGTATCAAATACAAGGATATTCGATTAGTTCCGAGCTGTGATGACACAGGGCAAATATAATTTCAGATGTTTTAAATAAATAAAATCAAGTGCCTCGTCCGCAGTACTCTATCGCGGGTGCTCTTATGAGACAGTAAAAATGCACTCTTTTTATTTTCCTCGCGCGCAGGGTCACGGCGCTCTTGAAGTAATCACCCGCCAGGCAAACCGCAAATTAAGCCTGTGGATTAGAGTGGTTCTACCACCGACGATGCTTCTCTTCGTCGTCACTGCAGTCATCTATATGAAAGTTATGCAGTGGATTCGCATCCAGCACAGCGATTTGCTCCGCGCCACCGCCTTAAGGCTCCAGGCCCATCACACGGATCTGCCCCTTTTCCTTGACTGCGACAATACGGCGTGCCAGAAGTACAGGGCTGGCATGGAATATTCCCTGAATTGGTCTAAAGACCTGTGTGAAAAGTTCTATAGATATGTGTGCGACGGCTGGAGGCAGCACCACCACATGGTCTCCATTCTCGATATCGCCGAAGACGAAATGTACAGCCGTGCATTGAATTCCGTTAAGAGGGTTCCCCAGTTCTACAGAAGTAGCGGCATCCCAGCAAGGTCGGCGCCGAGCGCCCCAAAAAAGGTAGCCGCTTTGGTCAGGGCATGCATGCGGCATTTTAAAAACGGTTTCGACGAACTGAAAAACTTCATGGGCGAACACCACCTCCCATGGCCGATGACGTCCCCCAAAGACCTGCTGGATATCTTGTTTGACCTCTGCGGAAATTGGAACGTCCACCTATGGTTCCAGGTGACCCTCGATCTTGCCCCTTATCAAGCAGGGACGGGGAACCCTTTATTGAATATCGGAAGCAGCGCCATGTTTGGAGCCTGGATAGCGTTAATGCAGACATTCGCCGGAAAACGAGGAGGAACCGAGCCGTCCCTCCGCTACCAAAAGTACGTCAAGAACATGCTGGCTCTTTTCGGCGTTTCGGAGGTGCTCGCCCCCGAAATGGCCTCTACAATTCAGGAGATGGACATGCTGGCTCTAGAAGTGTTGGTACCCGCCATTGTCGACACAAAACAGAAAAGTCTGCGGCTGTCGATCCAGAACTTGAGTGATGCCGTGACTCCCGGCTTCCCCACCAACCGCTGGGCGCTCCTCGTCGACACGCGCTTCCCCTGGGCTCACCGCTATTCCGCCAACATTGAGGTACATGAGGAGAAGCCCAGCCTGCTCAAGGCTGTTGGGTACCTTCTGGGGCTCAAGTCAGAGACGCGGGAAGCGCTAACACTCATCCCGGGGATTCGCGTAGTCACCGAGCTAGGCTGGATGGCAGACCGGGAAATCGCTGACGCCACACTTCAACTCTTTGGTCTTCCTTGGTCATCGCACGCCCGCCGCTGCCTAGCGGAGGTTGATAGCAGAACAGGCGTGGGCTGGTATAGCCTTTTTCCCAGAGATCTAGGAGCCGAATCAGATGTCCGAGACGTTCTGCTTGGCGTCGTGATGCGCTGCAGCGGTGCTATGCTCCACATGACCGCTAGGAAGGAAACCTCTCAGCCGGACATCGTAGACTATCTTGCCAGCGTATTGCCAGAGCCCACCCCCGGGACTAGCTTTTTCAACAGCTACGAGCCCTCGAAAGAGCAGCAGCAAGTGGCCTGTTGCTACTTCGTCAACGAAGCCAACGAGACTGACGATGCCCTGCAAGAGTGGTCCGCGCATCCCGTGGATACAACCGGCCTTCTAGACGCCTTAAAGTCCTACAGGCTTGGCTTTATCCGACACTCCCCTGACACTAATTCTGCGATATCGAGTCTTATGGAAGACAGGCTTTTTTTTCGTGGCCTCCTGCTATGCACTGTGCTCAAGTGGAAACCACATGGGCGATTTCTATGGAGATGCGGAGCAGCGTTGCAACGTCGCCGTCAAGGAACTTGTGGAGTTCAAGAGAGCATTCCAGTGTTCGGTGTATTTGTACTATTGCACATGTTGATGTTAATTTTTTACTATATGACTTGTACATGTAGAGTTTTAAGGCTGAGAAACTTCTGCAGTGTGGTGTGCGCGCACAAATCGTCTTGTGGACATGTGCACTGACCCCTCGACAGATGTGTCCGTGTTTGTGTGTGTGAATGCTGCAGGTAAAGTGGTCGGCGGTCGAGGGGGTATTCCGCCCACGGGGGCTTCTCGCTCCCCAACGCTGTTCATTTGAAACCTGCGGCTGTTCTATAACGTGTGAAACGCAGCTTGGTTTTCGCATGTGTTTTGAGAATCGCAAGTTCACGCTCTTCTACGATTCTAATAGTCCCACAAAAGCGAGTCCTACTGGAGAATGTAGAGTTAACAAACCCGAACGTAACAGGACCTTTTATTTAGTCCTCACCAGGTTCCTATGCTCTGAAACAAATTTATTATAGTACTGCCACGCGGTCCACCTGCCTGGTATGGATTTCATCGTGCAGAGCCTGCACGCACCCCCACTTTCAAGCATTTCAAGCGACTGAGTTGCGTGGCTGCCGACTGTAGAGGATCTGGTTTTAGCGTGAACACGTTAGTTCAGAGCACAAGTTCGTCCGTCAATTCTTGGCTGCATCAGAGGGCGAAACGGCTTCAATAATTATCCGACAGCCGCTAATTTTATGACTTCCTGCAAGCGTCTTCTCGTGCAGATGGAGGTAAAGCCCCCCAAAGCTGGAAACTGTTCTGAAGGTGTTGTGTCTGTCTTGGTCGCATCTGTTATTGCATCTGAAGACAGCGCAGCATATCAATACGTTCGTTTCATTCACACATATTTGGAAGATTTGCTAGACTACTTTACAGCACGGGCATGCACGCACACACCAACTAAGCATTGCCTAAATAAATGTAAGGCAATGCAAGGACATAGAAGCATGTAATGTTGGTAGGTATAAAGGCCTTCCTGGGAAGTGGAAAATTGAGAATCAAAACAAAATGTGGGAAAGGCTACAGTGCAGATGTGAAATCTGTGAAGGTCTGCTTTGCCTTCGATTAGAGAGAAACAGAAAATAAAACGGAACATTTAATAGCACACTTGATCAGTGAGACGAAGTCCACTACATGTATAGTGTACAGCGCATATAGGCAAGAATCAAATGCGAACGTCACCATTGATCAAAACAGAACTTTGCGCACTTTGACACCATCAGGGACTGGCGAATGATTTACATATTCGCTTCTACATAAACAGCGCACGAAATTGTGCACCCGTCGAAAAGTAAAACATTGATGTGTACACTCAATGAACAACCCGCCACGGTGGCTTAGTGGTTAGGGCGCTCGGCTACTGATCCGGAGCTCCCAGGTTCGTATCCGACAGCGGCGGCTGCGTTTTTATGGAGACAAAACACTAAGGCGGCCATGTGCTGTGCGATGTCTACGCACATTAAAGATCCCCAGGTGGTCGAAATTATTCCCGAGCTTCTACTACGGCACCTCTTTCTTCCTTCTTTCACTCCCTCCTTTATCCCTTACCTTACTGCGCGGTTCAGGTGTCAAACGATATATGAGACAGATACTGCGCCATTTGCTTTCTCCAATACCAATTATTATTACACTCAATAAACACGTTTCCATTTGAATCCAGCCAGGTATCGCATCCTAAACAGACGTGCATGATGTCACTGTATTTACGTAAACCTGGTTTTGCTAAACGGCCACACACGCACGAATAATTTCGGAGCCTGCTGCTAACGGTGCTTTCAAACACACTCAATCACAGACATCAGAAACCTTGAGACGCTTTGCGATGGTAACCCACGTCCTGCCAGGGTGGCAGGGTGGGCGCGTTTTCCATCCTGTGTGCGGAATGCACTCAATGTTGCGGACGCCAAGCCGAGTCTACTTGCCCGCTACACCACAGCTTTAGCTGTCTAACCAGGTGAAGTAGTAGTTTAACCGCAGCGAATTGTTTTCGACCGAGAAAGCTGGATACGCTATCGCGTAAAATTTTCTTTTTAAATGGGAATGGCGTGCGACAGAAGAATGTCTGCTTTCATTGCACGTAAAGCAGTAACACTAAAGTATCCGCGATGGATCAGTGTTTAGGAAGCTCGGCGAATGAGCTGGTGCACACGGGTTCGAAACCAACCGCGGCGGCCGTGTTTCGATGAAGGCGTAACGCAAAAGGCGCCCGTAAGCTGTGCGTTGTCAATGCACGTTGAAGATGTAATGAAAATGGGTTTTTGAGGAAAGGAAATGGCGCAGTAACTGTCTCACATACCTCAGTGGACACCCGAACCGAGCCGTAAGGGAAGGAATCAAGGAGAGAGTGGAAGAAGAAAGGAAGAGGTGCCGTAGTGGAGGGCTTCGGAATAATTTCGACTACCTGGGGATCTTTAACGTGCACTGACATCGCATAGCAGCACACGGGCGCCTTTTGCTTTCCGCCTCCATCGAAAAGCTGCCACCGCTATCGGGTTCGAACCCACGTACTCTGGCTCAGTAGCCGAGCGCTCTAACCGCTGAGCCACAGCGGCGGGTCTAAATTATTCCGGAGCTCTCCACTACGGCATGTCTTTCTCCCTTTCTTCTTTAACTCTTCCTTTATCCTTTATCGTAGGTCGCGGTTGGGTGCATCTAAATGTGCGAGAATTACTTCGCCATTTCCTTTCTTTCATCAAAAACCAATTTTCATTTTGTAAATATGTGCACCCCGTTCCATACATCAGGCGGAACGCTATGAAAGGTACGGAAGTAGTCCGCACGTTAAAATAAACGGAGTCGTGTTACCCCGCGCTTGTCGACGTAGAGCGTTCAAAGGCGCGAGAGAGGAAGAGCGTGTCGGCAGCAGTACATGTGCATTTAATCAAGCTCGTGATAAATGTGCCATGTATGTACTAACCCTGCAAGCAAATGATTATAAATGTTCCGCTCACCACAAGGAGCGCACTACTTTTCGGTCGCGGATGCAGGCAGCACAAACGCTTGCCAATGCACGCGCATGAGACACGAAAGTCGCGGCCAGAGAAGAGGCTGAGAGCTGCCCTGGAAAGACGTCTGTCAAACGTGTCCATGGATATCTCGACGCTAATGCCGCCACCTGCGGAGGTCAGCAGCAGTCGATCGCTGGCAGACAACCTGCCAGTGGCGACGGACGAGGGTGTGCTGGAGTCGTCCGCTCTCCAAACGAGGCTGCGACGAAATCCGCTGCGCAGCGGAGACGAGACCTACACGCCGCAACCTTCAGCGCCGGACGGCGTCTTCTCATCGGTCAAGCGGGACGCGCTGAGCATATCGCGGGCCTGCCTTGCTGTCGCCGTCCTGGTGGTGATCGTGGCTACGTACTGCAACGGACGGCGTCTTCCCTTCAATCAAGCGGGACGCGGTGTTCATGCGACGGGCCAGATTTGCTGTCGCCGTCTTGGCTTCATGCGACATCGGACGGCGTCTTCCCATCGGTCAAGCGGGACTCGGGGAGCATGTGGCGGGCCTGGCTTCGTTCTACAACGGACGGCGTCTTCCCTTCAATGAAGCGGGACGCGGTGGTCATGCCACGGGCCAGCCTTGCAGTCGCCGTCTTGGCTTCATGCGAAATCAGGCGGCGTCTTCCAATCGATCTAGCGAGACTGTAAGCATGTGGCGGGTCGGCGTTGTTGTCGCCGACTTGGTGGTGATCGTGGCTTCGTTCTACAGCAGACATCGTCTTCCCATCAATCAAGCGGGACGCGGTGATCATGCCACGGGCCAGCCTTGCAGTCGCCATCTTGGCTTCATGCGATATCAGGCGGCGTCTTCCAATCAATCTAGCAAGACTGTTAGCATGTGGCGGGCCTGCGTTGCTGTCGCCGTCCTGGTGGTGATCGCGGCTACGCGCTACATCGGACGGCGCCTCCCCATCGGTCTAGCGCGACTCGATGAGCATCTGGCGGGCCTGCCTTGCTGTCGCCGTCCTGGTGGGGATCGTGTCTACGTGCTACATCAGGCGGCGTCTTTCGATCGATCAAGCGAGACTCGGTGAGCATATGGCGGGCCTTCCTTGCTGTAGTCGTCCAGGTGGTGATTGCGGCTACGTGCTACATCGTCGGCACGCGGCTGGCATTTATGTACCAGCAACTGTCCCCGCCGATCGTCGCCTTCTGTGGTCCAGCGCGTTGTCCGGCCGCCCTTTGAAACAAGCAGGGAACCCAGTGGATGTGGTTGGCCAGTGACTCTACGTGGCCGGCTGACCCAGCAGTGCCTCGGTACACCTCGAAGCACACGAGCAGTGTCATCCCTGGCGCCATGCCAGCTCCCGCACCAGGCGCCATGCAATGGTGATATTTTTGGCATAGACGCCGTCTACGCTACTACTGCGTGCATCTCTTCGCGGGTATGTCTGGTGCCAAGGGCTGGAACCTCTACGCTAAGAGTACTTCAGTGACGGAATATGTATAAAATAAATATGGTGCACTAAAACTACACTGCCCGCATTGAATTATTTTTGTGCACCACCTTCAACCTATGAGCATCATGTAAAAGGAATGACCAAGTGTTGTTGAAATAAATCTGAATCTGAATCTGAAAATACGGGAGCCATTGGTCAGGTATGTTTGGTGCTACATAGACACTGCATGGTATCTTCTGTGAAATAAAAGTCTTCGTCCTAAGGAAATTGCGCACGTAAACTGCCTCTTTTGGTGGACACCTGAACTGCGCTGTAAGGGATAGAGAGAAACATCCTTACTGCAAAAGATTTGTCCCTCAGTGCGACCGCCATACAGGAGTGACCTCCAAGGGCCAGTTTACAAGCGCATCCAGTATTGTGTTTGCCTCCTTCAGCACCAATTGATTCTAGCTCTCCAGAGGGAGCTGGCAGGAAAATAGGTGGAGGCTTCACTTCACATCCCGATAATATATGATCTTGGGTTGCCAATCTTACCCGCCGCGTTGGCTCAGTGGTTGGGGCGCTCGGCCACAGATCCGGTGTACCCGGCTTCGAACCCGACCGCGGCGGACGCGTTTCGTTGGTGGCGAAACGCTAACGCGTCCGTACAGTGCGCGCTAAAGATCCGCAGGTGGTAGAAATTATTGCGGAGCCCTCCACTACGGCATCTTTTTCTTCCTTTCTTTTCTCAGTACCTCATTTATCCCTTCCCTCAGGGCGCGGTTCAGGTGTCCACCTATGTATGAGACAGATACTGCGCCATTTCCTTTCCCCAAAACCAATTATATATATATATATATATATATATATATATATATATATATATATATATATATATATATATATATATATATATATATATATATATATATATATATATATATATATATATATATATATATATATATATATATATAGCAGACTAGGTAAAGGAAATGAAGGGCTCGTTTGACAAACCTATGAAGGGTGCCAACAGTCACTGAGACCAAGGTGAATAGAGGAATGTTTTAATTTTTTTTATAGTGTAGTGCTTATCAGTAGGATAACAATACTTCGATGAATCTATCGCTCAGAAAATTACTTATAAAGCAGCGGAAAAACAACCATGCCGCCCAATATCGCGTCCGGTGCTCTACCAACTGGGCTACGGCGACGGCTGTCCAATCTGCGGCTCTCGTGGGTATTTATGTTTACTGGGTGTAAGCGTATTTCGCTTACATTTTGCTTACATAAATGCTTCAGTATAGCTACTCTATCGACTGTCCACTATCGACTCTCTAAGCGGACGAATACCGCAGTTTCACATAAAACTAGCGCGGAAAAGAAATGCGTATACGTTCTGCTGCTCCACCATTCCCATATCTAAGGGCCCTCTAGATGATAAGGCCGTGTGCCTGTTTTAGCTGTTCCTTCAAATACGAAAGGACAGAAGGTTTTGGGCTCATCGAGGCAATGCCCTAGACCATTCTGGCAAAAAATAAGCAAGAATAATGATTGTATGAACACATAACTGTTCATATTTTCGCTTCGCCGTCTCCGCGAATTTCAGGGTGAAAGCTGTGCCCGCCGCCCCAAGTAGTAATGCTTCGTTCTGCATTGTCTTACAAATGCATGTACTGCAGCCTGGATATCTTTTTAATTGCGACAGTATGCCTGCTGGCACAAAGTATTATTTACAAAAGTAGGTGCACACTGGACTCTCGAAGGAAGTCCAGTAACATGCAGTGGTGCTGTCCAAATATCCATTCTTCTGCATCAGGTGGGCGGCCTGGGGCACCACCACCATGTCTAGGGGTGTTGACTGGGGGCGGTGCGCACCGGAGCCTGGATATCCTGGATTTGGAAAAAGGCGGAACGCAAAGGCCGTCCGCGCGCTGCGCGATGTCAGCTTACGTTGAAGAACCCCATGTTGCCTAAATTAATCCAGAAGCCGGCGGCGTGTTTGTGTGTGTACTCGCAGACAGTGCACAAAAAATTTGAGGACACTTAAGTCAGCCTACGTGGAGAAATGCGAAAGCAAATGTTTTGATGAAATGAAAGGGCACAGTAGCTCTCAGATGTAGACATCTCGGGGACACCTCAACGATGCCTTAAAGCAGGCAACTGAAGGTGCATGTCATCAGTCCGAACCCCTGTCGCAAGCTAGCCTCCAACTTCGTATTGCGACTTCTCGAGGTTACCCTTCGCAAAATTATTAAGCGTGCCTTTGACCTCCCCATCACCGCTACAAACAGCCGTCTTATGGCCTTTGGGATGGTGAATACTTTCCGGGAGCTCCGGGAGGCGCGCCTTAGGAACCGGTACACGTGCTTGTCGCAAACGGAGTCGGGTCGCCGCCTTCTTGCTCGACTCCGCATCCAACACAGCACTCTCATTGAAGAAAGGTTTCGCATCCCAGAACTGTGGAGATGCGCCCTCCATGTGCGACCTCTTCCAGCCAACATGTCACACGAAGATCATAATGGTCGGCGCCCGGCACGAGGGGAAGCCCTAGCCCAACATTGTGGCAACAGAACAGGTGTATACAGCGTGGACGCCTCCGGCCCTCACCACGGGGGATGGTACACGGCCGCGGTAGTTCACAACCGCAACACAGTTAACTGCCTCACCTTAAGAGCCCGCAGTGTAACACACGCAGAAGAGGTCGCGATTGCTCTCGCGGCCTCACATTCCGATAAAAAATACGTAATCCCCGACTCGCGAGGGGCCTGTCGGAACGTCGAACAAAGCTGGACTCCCTCCCTAGCCTATCGCGCATCTACCTAAGTTTCACACGGCCGCGTTTCGATGCAGGCGAAACGCAAAGGCGCCCATGTGCTGTGCGATGTCAGTGCCCGTTAAAGATCCCCAGGTGGTCGAAATTTTTCCGAAGCCCTCCACTACGGCAACTCTTTCTTCCTTGCTTCTCTCAGTCCCTCCTTTATCCCTTCCCTTATGGCGCAGTTCAGGTGTCCACCGAGATGTGAGACAGATACTGCGCCATTTCCACTTCCCAAATAATAATAATAATAATAATAATAATAATAATAATAATAATAATAATAATAATAATAATAATAATAATAATAATAATAATAATTGGTTTTGGGGGAACGGCGCAGTATCTGTCTCACATATCGGTGGACACCTGAACCGCGCTGTAAGGGAAGCGATAAAGGAGGGAGTGAAAAAAGAAAGGCAGAAGGAGGTGCCGTAAAAACCAATCTTCAGTTTTCATACTGACCCGCCGCGGTGGCTCAGTGGTTAAGGCGCTCGCCTACTGATCCGGAGTACCCGGGTTCGAACCCGACCGCGGCGGCTGCGCTTCGATGGAGGCGAAACGCTGAGGCGCCCGTGTGCTGTGCGATGTCAGTGCACGTTAAAGATCCCCAGGTGGTCGAAATTATTCCGGAGCACTCCACTACGGCACCTCTCTCTTCCCTTCTTTTTCACTCCCTCCTTTATCCTTTCCCTTAAGGCGCGGTACAGGTGTCCAACGATATATGAGACAGATACTGCGCATTTCCGTTCCCCAAAAACCAATTATTGTTATTATTATTTTCATACCGACCTGGCGCGGTGGCTAAGTGGTTAGGGCGCTCGGCTACTGCTCCGGAGTTCCCAGGTTCGAACCCGACCGCGGCGGCTGCGTTTTTGTGGAGGCAAAACGATAAGGCGCCCGTGTGCTGTGCGATGTCAGTGCACGTTAAAGATCCCCAGGTGGTCGAAATTATTCCAGAGCCCTCCACTATGGCACCTCTTCTTTTCTTCTTTCACTTTCTCCTTTATGCCTTCTGTTACGGCGCGGTTCAGGTATCCAACCATATATGAGACAGCTACTGCGTCATTCCCTTTCCCAAAAACCAATTATTATTATTATTATTCCATTTTCCAGTTCATTAGAAAGCTAATTTTAAGGTTTTGTCTATTTGCCGCGAAGAATATTCATGTCAGCAGTCCAAGAAACTTAGCAGTTTACGTGCATCTGCAAGAATATTAGCAGATGTTCTAGGAAGATTACCTATCATTGCTCGATGGCTACCGCCCGCAACCGTGGAGCTCTTGTAGTGTTAAAATCGCACATGTCAGAAAATATGCCGCCACTGTCTGGAAGACGAAGTAATGAACGTTAGCTGTTTGGTAGCGCAATCTACCGTACATGCGATGTATTACCACGTGATTAGGCTACTTCTCCATACATCACGACGAGCGGACGCCTACCGCCTTGAGGTCGGATATTTTTGACCCACTTCGGCCGAAAAAGTTTTGCGACTCGTTGGAGGGCAATTTTTCCTTACCTCAAGGCGGTAGGCGCCCGGTCGCCGTGAGGTATGAAATTGTGAGCTGCCGAGTGCTGGCGTCACGGCGGCCGTGTTTAGCCTGACCCTAACTAAATATTAACTTAGTCGATAGTGGTGCCTAAAATGTTATACTCATCGAGCTCGTTACGAATATGCTTTTATTTAGATCATGACGTCATCGCTTAATTATTATAAGCAATAAAATTTAAGCTTAACCATAACTATATATCAACGTTCTTAGACAGTTCAGTTTTGCAGCTCCCTGTACTCGCCGCTTGCTGGCGTGCCGACCGTGGACGTCGCTGGAACTAACGGCGCTGCAGTCGCGCTTTTCTACGCATCTCGCGTGCCATCTGCTGCACGCTCGTAAAGACGGGCGGCGGCGCTCCCATACCTGCCGGTAAATTAATTTTTTTCGGGCGTGAGCAATCAAAAATATGACATAACTTGTTGGTACGTGGAGAAAAGCTGTTCGGCTTGGAGGGCACAAGGGTAAAATCACTGGAGCCGGGGCAAACGATATCTGAACGAGGCACTGCACGAGGCGCTCTGCGCCTTTCAGGTGTCTATCGTCCCAACCTTCTCGTGTGTGTAACTATACATATATGTTCTTTTTGGCGGTTATAGCACATCACACCAATCAGAATTTATGACAAAATTGTTTCAGTCCGCGAGCACTGAGCTGTGTTCTGAATGCCCTATCATATACAATGTCGCCGAATCTGTGCAGCGATAGAATCTTCCGTTTCTTGTGTTCATGAGGTTCGAATAATTGAACTTGATATGAACAAGGTAAGACAAACTTGTTTAAATATTTTATTGTATAGTTCTTTTACGCCGCTTTGTTCGTTGAAATGCGCCATGTTTAAGAACTAATTTATCGGGCTCTTGAGGAAAAATTTATTTTAAATGTCAAACGCTTTCATTGAAAGAGAAAACACATGTTGCTGCAAAAAACATTCTATTTATGGGTGCTTAAAGCAGTTTTGCTCTATATCTCGCTGACTGCACTTGAGCAGTTGCCAACACTTCAGAGTTAATTTTCCTGGCAAAAAATTGCATCCTCATGCTAACGTAAAACTTGATCACTTCAGCAGTGACTTCCTGGCACTGAACATCACAACCAACTGCAGGCACGGAAAACTCTTCAAGATTGTCTAGTACCTCCCAGAACAGGTCACCAAACAAAACGTGTTTCTCAAGGACTTTGTAAGCAATGCTCTCCATCTTCTTTATGACTGTGTACAGCCTCAGCAACGGCTCGCGAAGGCATCCTGGCTTGAACGACCACAGGTCAGTCAAGTGCCTCCGAAACATTACTTGGGCTGGCGTATTCAGGAGCAGCCGTCAGCGTGACCCGGCAATCCTTACAATGCACTGCCTTGGCTATCTTCTTATGCACATATCCTGCTAAGTAATAGACAACCATTTCCTCTAGTCTGGCTCTTTCATATCCGCGGTCGCCCAGGTCATCACTTTCACTCGAAAAATAGCTGATGCTAAGTAGCTTCTAGCATATCTTTTCTTCCACAGCTGGCATATTGAATAATTATTTCCAGCATTAGCGCTGACCACCGATATGACAGCCACTCCATACTTGTGCAGTTGGCTAACTGCCTCCAACACAAGTTCCGCCAGAATGTTTCCAGGTGCAGCTCCTTTCGTGGCAAAGGTCGCAATAGGTTGCACTCAGTTTTCAAGTAGAGGAAAAACATAAGGACAGCTTAGTCCGCAAGCGTTGTGCTTCCTTCTGAAATGTCACCGTAAACGACAAAGCCGTCAATCTTATATGTCGACTTGCTGAAGTTGTACGCCTGGCACAGTAATATTTCATCTAATATCATAGTTCCAGATCCCCGGCCACCCATTCTCCCACCTAACTGCGTTTCTATTGCTTCCAAACAAATGGAGTTGAACCCAAACTTGCAAGGTATGCCTTTAAGGATTTGAGTTACACGACTCATAGAGGGCAGAGACATCATCTTCATGCCATAAATAAGTCTGTAAGCTCGTTGACTGGCTATCCTCAGCATTAAACAGTCTAACAAACACTCAGCACTGTAGCGCACGCCACATTCTGACTTTGATTTCAGCTGCTTTAATGAGGTCATTAACTCCAGACGCTGCAAAGGGGTGAGATCAACGAGTGCACTTACAATTCCTTGATCTGTAACCTTTGAGAGCGCTGCTTTCAGTGCCACGACCTCACGCTGTTTTTTTTTTCTCCCGCACCGCAGTTGCTTTAAATGTTTTCCTCCAAGTTCTGCAGCTTCTCGCCCTTCTTATAGGTGCTGCTGTTTCCTTCCTCGCGCGCACCTGTCTTCGCAGACGCAAGCAGCGCTCACAGATTAGCTGCTTAGAAAAAACAAAACGGTGTTTGTGATCAGCAGTTTCCGACTCCGTCCGCTGTTGATTAAAATTTGTATTTACTCCTGCGCAGATATTTAAGCCATCTGTTTCCATCAGAACGTTTTCAAGGCCAGTGACAGAAGCTACGGTTTTGAACAACTTCTTGTGCGGCTTGTTGTAGCTATTCACGAAGCAGATACCAGCTTCTTCCACGACAACAGCTTTGGAAATAACTAGACGGCTCGCCACTAGCTTTCTGCAGTAGAAAACTGCCCACACCTTCCCATGCGGTTATTTCGTCCTATATAGATTCATGCTGCCAGTCCGTAGATGGTAGAGTCGCAGTCGCCAGGTCAACAATCGTCATGGCAGTTGCAGTCGGCGCAGAGCGGGAAAGAGGCCTCTGCTCATTAGGGCTCACTGCCCCCACGCAAGGCTCGCCTGAGGAGGACGTACTGTCGCTGCAAGGATCTTTACACTTATCAGTCTGCATGAAAGCACGCGTTTTTGATAACTTTCGCCTGCATTTCACAATTTTTAGCTTTGAGAATTGGTCTGGAAGGCCGGGGAAGAGTCGAGGGACGGTACCAGGCACTAGCGCCCAGTTTCCGCGGGAAATTCGGACCTCTGGTCTGTTCACAACGTGCTTTACTCCTTTGTAATATCTTCATACCCAAAATAAAGCTCACATATCTTAAAGGTGTGAGAGAGCCATCTGTCCTCGCGATGCAATACCTGCTCCCACCATTTAAATTCGCTTTCATCGCAAGGCGGTTTGAAATAACGATGACCGGTGGCGTCGTTTCTGTTGCCACTTGTGCAGCCGGGCGCAAAGCAGGATGCCATGTGTACCTGTCGCTTGAAGTCACAAAGTGCACATATTTCACTACAAACACGTTTTAACAACACTAACAGCACAATCACACGAAGAACCAGCTTGAAAATCTGACTAGTCTGTCGTAACTGCAGCGAGCGAAACCCCGCGACAGCAGACGATGTGAAAAACCTCGACTGCAGCGCCACTAGTTACCGCGACAGCCACTTTAAGCACTTCCCGAGTGGAGCTGCGAACCTGAAACTGTCTAACGACGTTGCTATGCATTAATTTCATTAGTTAATATTGGTGTCCAACGTGTTCTACTCATGTAGAGGATTCCAAATATCTAATTCGTTTTATGACGGCCTCATTAATTACTGAGTTGTAAACAATTCAACAAAGTCACGTGACTAGTTAATTATGACGTCACAAAATCAGTGACCTTACCAATAAATCACCATTTGGATTGCTGCATCGATTTACGATGGGGGCCGCCATCTTGAATTCCTCGGACTTGTAAAATTTCACGCCGAAGGGAAGTGGTAGCAGACCCCAAAAAATCGAGAAACGTGATGAATAAGAGCTGACGGTCTTAAAACGGGTTGCAGCGACTACTGCACGCATTCAATAATATTTATGACACCGAAAAAAGCTTTGGAAGGCGTTTCACAATACATTTAAAAATGTGAGCTCAAAACAATGAAAGGTTAGTTGGATATAAATCTTCAAATTTGGTGTATATCGGCATCTTCAGCTATGCGTGCTGTGCTGCTGCTTCTTCCTTAGCCCGCACAGCTAAACGGAAATGCGTGAAGAGTGATGCCGAGTGCTACAGGAATTGCGGAGGAGCTGTCCTACTAAAAATAATGGTACTTTTGTCCGTTACTGAGGCACGGTTGAAATATTTACGTTGTGGTGTCGAATGAAGAAGAAAGACGGGCTAGTTGGTGATTTTGATTAATTGCCGAAACATGATAAGTGGGGCTAAAAAACAGAAGATGCAACAAAAAGAGAAACCGACAACTCGACTTTGGTTGATATATGCCCAAGAACATATAAAGCATGTATACAGACGCGCCGAATATAGAAAAGGGTGGTAGAACAGCAGCCACTGGCCTGACACACAGAGAGCTGAACGTGCATCATAAATACGTATCAGACCATGCGGACCCGCTTGTGATGTAACTTTATGCAACATGTGATGATATGGAGGCCATAAATAAAATACAGTTTATAACAGAAGACCACATCTACAGAGTCTCCTTAGCAGCCATAAGACAACTAACGAGAGTGACAAAGACACCATGTGCAGCGCAGAAGATCAATGCACTCAATAACAAAACGAAGGTATCCAGATACAGTGGACGCAAGACGATGCTGAGAACGCTAGCAGAGAATAGTAGACAATCTTATGCACCAAGTTCTAAACACTAATGCATCCGCAGGGGTGGTCAAGTCGTTTGGGCATCCGCCTCGCATGCAGGAGGTGCGGGGTTCGATCCCCAGTGCCGCCAGGTACCCACCGGTGATACAATGAAAATACAAGCTTCCCATGGCCGGGTGCTCGGCTTATTCAGGTTGAAATGCTTGGGAAACGGGTCTTCGACCCAACCTTGAGCAAACAAAAGTACCTTCTGCCATGGCGCACTTTAGCCGCAGGTGCCCTTGCGCCCACTATGATCATCACTAATGCATCCGCCACCAGGCTCCCTTTTGACTCCCGCTCCGCTCTCCCAATCTTCGCGTCCTTCTTAAGGAAAGTCCCCCATGCACTTTCCCCCTTCCTAATAACCTGACGAGGTTGGAGGAGGTATTCCTTAGAAGAGTGAGGGATGGGACGGCCCATACCACGTCGGTCACGTGCCGATGGAGCTCTGAAGAAGACGCAGGACCCACCACCTGTCCGAGGTGTTCCCCACCGGCTGCAGAGGTGGGTGTTCGCCACCTGCTGTGGAGTTGTACAGAGAGAAGGGTTTGAAGGGCGCAAACTTTTCAGGAAGTATAGAATAACGGCGACAAGAGAGAAGCATCTCTCCAAGTGGCTGACCGGCAACAACAAGAGCAGGAGCCTCCTCCGGTTCCTCAATGAAATCACCTTACATGATTTCCTTTGGTATGCAGCAAACCCAAATTATGTCTTTATGGCAAGTGTGCGAAAAAAGAATACGACGGGACGCAGGCTAGCCATGGCCCGAAAGCCACCAGGGCCGAAATGGATCGTGCAGATTTGTCGTATGATAGCACATCATCGGCTGTGGATTCTTACTTTTACGTAACCATCCCTCTTTCTGCAATTGCAGTCATATCAACCATTTTATTTTAATGCCCTGCGCCAATAAGCGCATCAAACACAAAGTTTGATGGTCATGTTAAAAACGCCTTTTTCCCCCCAAATTTTCTACAAACGAGATAGAAGCATGTGTTCCTGTGTATGAACGCTTCTTGTACAGTGTTTTCAAGGCGCACGAGATGGTCAGTTGTCGAGCATCCTTTATTTAAAACCCGCATTGGTGGATGTCAAGAAGTTCACGGCTTTCGAGGGTAAACATTAACCCGATATTAAACACACTTTCGAAAGATTTGGTGAGGCAACATGCGAGTGCTATGGGCCTGTAGCTAGCAGCGGAAAGTGGGTGGCTTTCCAGGCTTCAGTAATGGCACAATAATTGCTTTTTTCCAAGCCACTGCTATTTTTCCTAGTTTCCATATTTTGTTAAACAATTTTAGAAGTGCTTTTACTGAGGCTTCAGAAAGGTGTACCAGCATCTCAAATGTATTTCATCAGGGCCGGGTGCTGCCTGTTTACCAGCCACCGTTGTTTATGGATTTTCTCGAGTGTAATTAGGTTATTATATGGCTCGTTCGAACCGCCACTTGTTGGGAATCTTTGTTTTTCAGATACTTTTCTGTGCCTTAAAAATGACTCTGTGTAATGTGCGGAACTAGAAATTGTAGAAAAATGTTCCGCTAGAATGTCTGCCTGTTCTTTAATACTTGTTTGTGTGCTTGGGCCTGTGAGAAAAGGGGTTGTGAAGGGGTAGTAGCTGCCATTTATTTTGAGAACTTGCTCCCACATTTTCTTCGATGTTATTGAAGTGTTTATAGATGTTACATATTTCTACCATTTGCTTTTTTCAGCGCTTCGACGGATATGGCTCGCTCTTGCCATTTCAAAATTTACAAGGTTTTGATGAGTAGGGTACCTACGAAAAATTCCCTATTCTCTATTTTCTTTCCATTTCGCTTCTTTACAATCTTGTGAGTACCACGTCTTCTTACTTTGTCCCACTACGCCCAACGACTAAAGAATAGATATGTGTGCAGCAGTAATTATACAGGTTGTGAAAATCTTATTTAGTTCGTCAACACTTAGATCATCCGAAAACAGATTCTCGAGACTAGCATTTTCACGAAACAGTGCCCAGTCAGCCAAGTGTAACTTCAACAGCGAGGTTTGCTCGGGGTGATTGACGAAGAGGATGACAGGCTAATGATTATTGGAAAATGATCACTTCCCCGTGGGTTATTAAGAACATCCCATTTAAAATCAGTAAATGCAGATGGTGAACAAAACAATAAATCTAAACAGCTCATTTTCCAGTGCTTCGGGTGCAATATGTGTGCTTTCCTGAATTTAGTAGACAGAGATTATTGCACAGAATAAAATCTTCTGAAACGCGGTCTCTAGTGTTAGTTTATTCACTTCCTCAGAAAGAGGAGTGCGCATTAAAATCCTCGACTAAGAGATATGGCTCTGGTAGCTGTTCTAGAAGTGTTTCCATGTCCTGAAGTGTAACAGGTTGGTGTGGCTCGAGATATATAGAACATATTGTGATAGTTTTAAAATGGACAACAATGACTGCCACAACTTCAAGTTTTGTTTTTTGAACTTTATTTCACGGGTTGAAAAACCAGACTGGATGATAATCGCAACACCTCCGGAGAGCCTACTCGCTTGCTCTCGGTCGCACCGAAAGACTTCGTATTTTTTAAAAAATGTTCGTATGTTTAGAACCTCAGTTTGTTTTCTGTAGGCATAAAGCCACAGAAGAGAGTTTAAAAGATCTGTCACATCACTGTAGTTTTTTAAAAGTCCTCGAGAGTTCCAACTAATTAGGAATGTCATGTTGGATAAGTTTTAAGGAGGGAGTTAAAAACTTGTTCAAGGTTTTAAGGGTCCTGAAATGGGGGCCCTGTCCTTTCTTTTTCGCTCAAGAGTGCTGTGCCGCCGCTGTAGCGGGTGCGAATCCTGAGTTGTGTCCATTGCCTCGCCAGAGGTTCTGGACGGCCGGGCAGAACCCGCAGGTATGCGGTTTAGAGTCAACTCCCGACTGGGGGAAGCTTTACGGGCTGCCGGCTGAAATGCCGGCGGGCCCTTTTTCAGGGGTGGCAGAGCAGCCTTCACTGCGTCTGCAGGGGGCGGGGATGGCCCTGCCAGAGGCTCTTCCTGGGCAGTGGACAGAGCCGGGTGTGGTGCTCCGCCCTTGCGCACCACATCGGCGAAGTTTGTCTTTGCTGTGAATAGAAATGGGTTTGTGAGTGCCGACTTTTTTCTGGCTTCTTTGAATGATATGTTTTCTTTTGTTTTAAGTGTCATGATTTATTTTTCATTTTTACATCTTTGACAAGATCTGGAGTCAGCAGGGTGGTCGCCTTCGCAGTTGGCACAGAGGGAGGCCACTGCATCGCTGTTCTCAGATGCGTGTTCTTTCGAGGCACATTTCGCGCAGGTTTTGTGACCGTGGCAGCTGTTTGACCCATGACCGTATCTTTAACAGTTAAAGCATCTGCGAGGGTTAGGTATGTATGGTCGGACTTGAATTTTCAGGTATCCCACTTCTATTGTCTCAAGTAGTGTGCTTGCATAGAATGATAGGATCAAGTGCTTTGTAGGAATTTCTTTATCGTCTTCACGTATGATGACTCTGTGGATATTGACGACGTTTTGTTCAGCAATATTATCTAGCATTTCCTTTTCGGTGATGTGGAGGAATAATAATAATAATAATTGGTTTTTTGGGGAAAGGAAATGGCGCAGTATCTGTCTCATATATCGTTGGACACCTGAACCGCGCCGTTAGGGAAGGGATAAGGGAGGGAGTGAAAGAAGAAAGGAAGAAGGATGTGCCGTAGTGGAGGGCTCCGGAATAATTTCGACCACCTGGGGATCTTTAACGTGCACTGACATCGCACAGCACACGGGCGCCTTAGCGTTTTTACTCCATAAAAACGCAGCCGCCGCGGTCGGGTTCGAACCCGGGAACTCCGGATCAGTAGTCGAGCGCCCTAACCACTGAGCCACCGCGGCGGGTATGTGGAGGAAGTCCGGGTCGGAAATTATGCCACGGACGGTATTTAAGGTTCGATGTGCACTAACCGTCACAGGAGCTTTGCATGCTGTGCTTCATTGCCAAGTCTGAGCAGGTCTCCACTGGCTACTTTGTGGACTTTGTAACTTAAGCCTAAGGATTCTGTCAAGCATTTTGACACCAGGAATGGGTGTAATATTCTGGCTGGTTTTTCTTGGATTTGGGAGTGAATCACATGACATATAATAATAATAATAATAATAATAATAATAATAATAATAATAATAATAATAATAATAATAATAATAATAATAATAATAATAATAATAATAATAATAATAATAATAATAATAATAATAATTGGTTTTTGGGGAAAGGAACTGGCGCAGTATCTGTCTCGCATATCGCTGGACACCTGAACCGCGCCGTAAGGGAAGGGATAAAGGAGGGAATGAAAGAAAGGAAGAAAGTGGTGCCGTAGTGGAGGGCTCCGGAATAATTTCGATCACCTGGGGATCTTTAACGTGCACTGACATCGCACAGCACACGGGCGATATAGCGTTTTTCCTCCATAAAAACGCAGCAGCCGCGGTCGTGTTCGAACCCGGGCGCAATTGTTTTTGGTTCTCTGCAGGAACTCTGCTGTGGCTTCGGTCGGCCACCTTTTATCGGGGCGATCAGTTTTTGAAGAATTGGGGGCCATAGGATGTATGTGTTGTTTGGCTACAGCGCCAACCACCCACCATGGAGCCCAACAAGGGGACGGGACAGCAACTTGGGAGACATCCTGCCCACGCCAGTTGCACACTGCAACTATAATAAAATATGGCGTAACGCAGGGTGGTGAGCCACACAAGGTTAACTCTCGCCGCCTGAAGAAAGTAGTAGTAGTAGTAGTAGAAAACATTTATTCCAAAAAGGTAGGATAGAGAGGCGAAAATACAGATT
Organism: Amblyomma americanum; assembly: GCA_030143305.2. Classification (NCBI taxonomy): domain Eukaryota; kingdom Metazoa; phylum Arthropoda; class Arachnida; order Ixodida; family Ixodidae; genus Amblyomma; species Amblyomma americanum. The sequence continues at coordinate 70,694 of JARKHS020005974.1, forward strand.
TTGGGTGGAGTCCTTATTTCAGGACCCCAATGTCCACCGCAGTTGCTCTTGCTTGGGATATCAGCTTTCGCTGCGTCGCCAAATCAGAGCTGAGCAGGGCAGACTCCCACTGTTCCTCGGAGTGATGTTGGTCTAGTTCGGGGGGCTTGGGACCGAAGCAGCCCCATGTTACATGGTATGTTGTTGGAATTCCGCCACACCAGGGGTAGATTCTGTCATAGCTGTCGGGGAAGATGATGTGGTACTTGTGTAGATTAGGAAAGGTGTTCGTCTGTAGTTGTCGCCAGTCCCTCGCCTCTGCCGCCGTTAGCTTACGGTGTGGTGGGGGATAGACTTGTCTTTGTGTTCGGAGAAGGAGGAGGCGCTCGCCGTACGTAGAGGGGAGAGGGGTGAGGTCGGGGAGGTTAGTCGCTCGGTTAGTATATCCTCAAGCTAGACTGTCCGCGGCCTCGTTTCCCTCGAGCCCCTCGTGCCCAGGAGTCCAAGTGATTTGGTGCTTGCATGTGGAATTTTGAACTTGTAGGGTAGTCAGAATGGGAGCGACGGAGTGTGGAAGTCTGCCAGAGAGGAAGAGGCGACACGCGGACTGGGAGTTGGTAATAATTTTTAACTCATTTCCCGTAGCATCGCCGTGTTGGATTGCGAGGGCAATTGCAGCAGTTTCTGCTACTGTGGGAGAGCAGTTTCGTAGGGAGGCGCTGGCGATTTCCTTGAAATTGGTGTCCAAGACGACCGCCACCGCGTTTGTTGAATCGGGGTACATGGCTGCGTCGACGTATACAGCATTTTGTGCCTGTCGATGTGTGCGGCGCAGATAGTCCACTCGCGCCTTTCGTCGTCCCTTTTGTGAGTCCGAGTGCATGTTCTTCGGGAGTGGAGCTACATACACGCGAGTTCGCAGAGTTGAGGGTAGGTCTCGGTTGTCCTGGACGGCGCGTATGTCAGCCGGGGAACCCTACGGGAAGCTACGGGGCCAAAGTGGTGTCTACGGGAAGCTGGGGCCAAAGTGGTGTGTTGCCTCCTCTGAGGGGTCTTAACCTCAACCACCAGGAACCCCTCTTCCCCGGACACGGCAATGCCACGCACGGCTAGGCGCTGGTGCTCGGGTCCGTGGTGATGCACTGCTCACCATCATCCCCCTACGGGGATTTCCCCGCGGACGCTCGGGAACCCGTGGTGTCACCACTCACCAACGTATGCACGCTGCAGACGCCACCCTGCGGGGCCATCTTCATTCACCCAAACCCTTCGTGTCGTGTCTCGTGTAGCAAACATCAAGGGATACAGACACGTGTAGACGGTGATAGAGAAACACACAAAGAAACCCACCTAAAAACGCCACGCGGCAATAGCATAGCTGTTTAGAAGCAAGGCATTACAGTGACCGTTTCGACTACCGTAGCCCAGTTACTCAAGGATTGGAGAAAAATATTTTAGAAACTTTTGTGCACGTCGAGTAAGGCAGTGGAGATTTTGACTGTCTCACGAAAAAAAAAAACGGCGCAGCTTCTTCTAAGCATGGCTTGATTGATCGCGTTCGGCAAAAAGACAGCTTGTGAGGGCTTTGGTCTTCAATAACAGCTGCTGTTTATGCATGCAGCCCTCGCAAGCTCTCTTTTCGCCAAACGCAATTAGTCAAGCCATGCTTAGAACAGCATGCCTTGCGAGAACAGCTGCAGCTGCTGTTCTTGCAAAGTATGCTGTTCTAAGCATCGCTTGACTAAAACTGCTGTTCTTGCAAAGGCATGATGTTCTAAGCATGGCTTGACTAATTGCGTTCGGCGAAAAGACAGCTTGTGAGAGCTTTGGTCTTCAAGAACAGGTGCGTTCGATGACAAAAATAGAGGATTAATTGTTCTTAGTCACCTGCTTTTAAGTTTTTTTTCTAGGTGTTCAATATTTACATTGCCTTTGTGGGCAATTAGCGCCACGGGAGCTGTATATGACACCACCCACGCAATTATATGCTTCTTATCGCTGCCATTGCGGTGCCGGAAATTAGATATAAGCGGCGTTAATGCATTACATAAGAGAATAAATTACATGACGGCATAATCCCAAAGGTGTAATTAGACTCCGCAGATTGCACAAGAAAGGTATGCGTTCATCGGCAATTTTGTTATATATTGCGGTAGCTTTGCACTTATGGGGTAACACTGCAGCTTCTTATTCTGCAAATACAGTTGATCCTGCACAAACCGTCTCGGTGAGTACTACGTTTCTACGTTTTGAGTGCTCCACTCTAAATGCATTTATGTACCTTCTTTCTCGCAGTAAAACCTCAGTTCATGTTTAGCGCTTGTCCTGTCTTCTTCTCTGTCTGAGTCCCAGTTTTATGCGCTAGTCTTTTAATTAATGATGACATACCAACTAGCCCAGCCTTCCGCACATCAGAAGAAGACAGGACAAGTGCTAAACATCAACTGAGGTTTTAGCTCCACTCAAAATGCATTTATGTACCTTCTTTCTCGCAGTAAAACCTCAGTTGATGTTTAGCGCTTGTCCTGTCTTCTTCTCTGTCTGCGTCACAGTTTTATGAGCTAGTCTTTCAATTAATGAGGGTAATATGGGGCGAATACAGGACAATATCTATTTAATAACTACCACGTACTTTATAGCAGTGGTGTTCAATGCTTCCAATCACAATTTAAAACAAAAGGCGCAATGAAGTGTCCTCTGACGTGCATGGAGCTGAACGCTATGGACGGAGATTTGAACCACCGCAGCAGGGTCGCATCAAACATCAAGTAGCGCTCAAGCCACAAAAATCAAGCTATCACACAATGTTGCATCTATTACATTAATTGTTTGCCTAGTTCTTTTTGTGCCAAACAGTTCCAAACAGAAAATAGCCAAACACAGACTGCGAAGAAGAAGGGTCATTCGATACACTTTTCTCCCCTTTAATGATGGAATACAATGGGAGGGCAGAGGCCTCCTTAGAGACCCCGGGCAAAATGAGGCCGCATTCACAGACATGCAAAACGTACGCGTGTATTTGCACGAGGAGGATATATCAAGCCCACGAGAAAATAATCCAAGAACTATATGAGAGGTAACGAAAAATAAAATGTCCCAAAGTGGGCACAGAGGCTGGTGCTGGTAGGATCCATAGCATCGCCGTTTGAGACGCCGGTTGTGTTGCCAGGCGTCAGTCGCAGGTCCTGGTCGACGAGGGTAGGGTGCGTGTAGGTTGGAAGGGTGATGTGGGGAGCGTGGCCAGTACTCACACCTTGCTATCTAGCCACTCGTGGCAAGCTAACCTTGAAACGCCGAGCTCGAAGGAGTACGTGTCGCCAGCAGTACAGCTTAACGATCTCAGACAACAAAGCACCGAACACCGCGTTCAACCACTCACGCGTTGAAGCTCACCCGCACGCGGCCATAATGCGTGGTTGTCGGCACGATCGCACCGAAGATCCATGAACGCAACTCCAAATAACCGTGAAACAAGTTTTGTACAGAGTTTGCACTGGCCACTTCGAGAGACGTGAACATCGATTAAAGGACAGTAAGCTACAGTCTTGACAGCTGACCTCATGGAAGAACAAAGGTTCTGCCATGAAGAGACACTCCTGGTCGGAGAATATCAAAAACAAAATAACGCATAGGATGGCGCATGAATTTGTCGGCCTGTTGGAAGCATATAAAATGAACAAATGGCCAACTGATAGTACAAAATGAGCCAATCAAGTCTTAGTACCTAGTTGTGCTATCTCTACTGGCAGCTATCTATAACAGTTGCACAGTTACCATGGTCCTCCTTAAAGTCAGCAATAAAATTCGAAATTGGCTAAGACACTATCTCGCCAGTGCCATTCACTGAATGTTTAAAGAAGGTACCTCGAGGCCTGGATTGGGAACAATTGGTGATGATATTTAATTAAGAATAAGTAATCTGCGCTTCGCTGATGACATTGCCTTATTAAGTCACTCCGGAGATGAACTGCAAAGCATGATCAATGAGATAGGCAGGCAGAGCAGAGCGTTGGGTCTAAAGATTAACATACAGAAGATCAAAGTAATTGTTGGCGATGTGCGCGAAGCGGTAAGGGAATACGTCTACCCAGGGCAGGTAGTCTGTGTCTAGCGGTTTATTAAAATATTAATAAAAAGGGAGGATGAGACTTTTGCTAGCCCCGGCATCTGCAATCGATACTGAAGCACCTGAGCTGGGGCAGCGGAAATAAAGGATAGCAAGCAGAATGAGAAATGACCGCTGATTCGGTTTTTGAGAGGAAAATAACTACAATAATAAGAATGCGATGGAGCACATAAGGCGGGTTTTCTCATATCATGAATGGCTGTTTACCAATATCCACCAAGAAGAAAGTATACAACAGCTGTATCTTACCGGTACTCACCTATGGGTCAGGAATATGGAGGGTAAAGAAAACGGTTCAGTTTTAAGCTAAGGACAAGCAGTGACCTACGGGAAGAATAATAATAATTGCAACGTTCAGAGACCAGAAGCGGGCAGAGTGGGTGAGGGAACAAACGTGGGGCTAATGACATCCTAGTCCAAATCACGAGGAAGAAATTGGCTTGGGGAGGGCATGTAATGCGAAGGCAAGATAATCGCTGGTCTTTAAGTGTAACGGAATTGATTCCAAGAGTAGGCAAGGGTAGCAGGGGGCGGCAGAAGGTTAGGTGGGCCGATGAGATTAAGAAGTTTGCGGGGTTACGGTGGCCGCAGCTGACAAAGGTCAGGGTTAATTGGAGAGTCATGCGAGAGGCCTTTACCCTGCAGTTGGCGTAGTTAGGTTGATGGTGATGTTGATGGTGACTTGTGCTGCCGAAAACACAGGCCGACGACAGTGCCGATGACGGCAATGCCGAGCCACATCACCAGGCAGTACCAGATGGGGTGACTGTCACTTGTACACCAAGGATTGCTGAAGTGCAGAAGCGAAAAAAAAAAGAAAAAAAGTAGCTGGGTGGCCTCGGCCGTGAGACGGTTTAGCGTAGGTCAGTGGTGCAGCGACGAGTGTAGGCTGAGGTGCTGGTGTGGGCTGATAGACCACTGAAAGGGCCTCCGCCACTCGTTCGGTAATGAACTCGCAGAAGTCAGGCGCAAGGTATGAAGACGGCTCAGGGTATGGTGGTAGAAGCGACAGTTGACAGGCAACTTCCTCACGGACGAATGCTTTAACCTGTTACAATAGCGCATAGTGGTCAGGTGCAGCCGCAGGCCGGCAAACGACTCGAGAGGCTCGGCGTGCTAGCGAGTGAGGAGACTCTGCTTGCGGAACTCGTTGTAGGTCTGGGAGAGACTGACTACTTCGTAAACAGTACGTAGTTATCGCGCACAGGAGATTTGAAGTGCATCATCTTCAATTCCTTTCGAAATATGCTTTATCTTCTCAGCCTCGCACATCTGGGCGTTGACGCGCTTGAATGGGTTCAGTGTAGCTCGTAAAGGTCTCACCCAACTGTTGCGAACGATCGCGCAATCGTTGTGCGACGTGTAGCTTTCGTGCAGATGAGCGACCGCACCCTTCGGAGATGATCGCTTTGAAGGCGGCCCAAATGGAAAGGTCTGCTTGGTGGTTACTATACCAGACGCTTGCAACGGCGGCCAAATAAATGATGACGTTGTTCAATTTCGTAGCGTCGTCCCACTTCGTTTGTATAATGTGAGCCAATTGTCAGCATCATTGGTCATCAGTCCCGCCGAAGAGGGCGGTGTCCCACTGGCGGAAGGAGCCGTAACAATGGACTACCGGGCTCACTTGCACGGCATGGTGCAGAGCGCCTGCGGACATACCGCGTGTCTGCTGCGTGCGGCTGCTGCGTTCGAGGCCGTTACGAGGATACCATACAGCATTTCCGCCCAATGCAACAGGGGTTTGTTTGTGGACGCTTAGTTAAACGGTAGCAGTGAAGAAACACAATCATTGGTCGGTCTGGGTGAGCAGGTTTTCGCTCTGAAAAAATCTTGTTGTTGTTCACCTCAGTAAGCATGCCACGTACCCACGCGGGAGGATTGTTGTTGCCTCAAAAGCGATGACGCATACCCACGGTGAGGGATTGGCTAGACTTTGCTGCAGATCCAAACAGGAGAAAAATCGTCCACCCTTATTTCAAGTGGCTCATAAATGAAATAGAAGAATCTGTGAAAAAAACGCGAATTTTCAGACATCGTGAGGAAACCGGAATGAAAATCGAGGAAACGAAGCGGTCAGGGTTGATTACCTAAATTTTAAAGCAAAAATCAGAAATAAAAAAATTTTAAGAGAAATGTAAAGACGACAAGAAGTTAACACAAAAATCTCCCGGTTTCGATAATATACTTATGCAGAAACTCATTCACCTGCTTAAGGGCATGCCCTTTTGACGGTTGCACCGAAGGAGAGGAGGACGGGAAGAGTAAACGGCAGCCCTAACTGAGCGAGAGGAATTTGCAGAAACTTAATTCCATGCTATGCAAACCGCCGGCAGGAGAGGATGAAATGATATATCGTTTCCATGTCCCCGAATGACGGACACAGACTTGACGGCGTGAGCCCAGAACCGCATAAATAAATACTGAGGTGAGGAATCCTGCAGCACAACAGGGTCATGGAAACCTCAGATTGCCTTGTTGCGAGTAACAATTCTTTTTATCAACACTTGAGGGCTAAAATATTGAGTTGATCGAGCACATTGCTATATTGTGCTCTATTCAATGTTTTGCCCGAAGGAACAATTGAGAAACCACGTAGTTTTCGGGAAGATAGTATCACATGCAAAGGCACAGATGTATCAGTTAAACGTACATAAGGAACGACTGGCTGGTCTTATGCAGGTCTACGTGCAGAGTGGAAACTACGTTGGTGCGGCATAATTAATGAAGTAATGGCTTTCCTTTTGGGATATCTGCTGTTCCTTCATTTTATCATCATTCATGCACGGCCATCGAGCAAACACGTGAGTATACTTTATTGCGGCTGTTAATTAGTTTAGTGCTAGCACTTTTTAGTGCTTGTGCTTTTTAAAACTTCTTCTCTGAATCACAATGTGATCATGTGCGCATGAGCACGAGGGTAAAGCTGTGCGCGGTGGGGACCCTGCATTAAGAGCCAAGAGCCCTCCTATAGCTCCGGGCTAAAGAGACCCCTAAACTCATTTGTAATAATTTTTGCACCTTTTAAAGTTTAACGTTCTGGGCGCGGAGATATTACCACCGGGCTTTGGCAGCAACTCGCAGATTGGCAGATTTCACAGCCGCAGCTTACAGGGCACGCACGGCGCAGACGAGAACGCACGCATGCATTGACGCTTTCAAATGAATACAGGTCAAAAAGACCCAGGAAATGGTTCGCACGGGGCACAAACAACGCCTTTGAATGGACTGGCTTGATGCTGGCCAGTAGGACACCGTGAAAACCGGCCATTAGAGCAGCGTTGCAGTACCCTTGACCGCGACAAAAGCTTATGTGTGATCCGTCGTCTTCAAATTGATTTAGAATTAAGTGATTTACCTCAGCAGCAGTTTTCCATCTATCGGAAAAAGCTCACTTATATTGACTCCATTATTGTGACATCGTCGTCATTGATGCACGCGTAGTACCTTATTACTTGACACGTTTGATCTACGTACGAAATGTTTTGAGTGCAGTCGATCAACATGTCAAAACATTTAGCCTCCTTGGTTTTTTTTTTTAATTTCTTTGTTCACGTGTCTGCCAAGAGCTGGATGAACTCAGTTTGCGTCTGCGGCAAAAAAAAAAAAACGTAGTCAGGCATCCGTCGGACAAGATGGCAGACTTAACTGTTGTTATTTTAAAGTCTTGTCTTAATTTGAAATAAAGTTCCGGCCCACCACTGTCGGAAGGAGACAGCAGTTTACAATAGGAAGCGGTAAGAGAGTGCGTCTTCTTAAGGCAGGTAGTGGCCGCAGATCCGGACCACGAGAGTGACATAAATAGCAGAATAAGACTTGCGTGACTGCATTTGGCCGGCGGTCTCAGGTCATTGATAGCAGTTTGCCAATGTCCTTCTAGTAGAAAGTATATAACAGCTCTCTCAAGAAGAAGAAATGGGCATGGGCAAGGCATGTAATGTGAAGGCAAGATAACGCTTAAGTTAACAGAGTTGATTCTAAGCGAGGACAGGACAACCGTTGCGGGAGTCGTCAGAGCGAGTGGGAGAGGCCTTTGCGCTGCAGTGGACGTAGTGAGGATGCTGCTGCCGCTCCTGATGATGAATATTACACCTTCTGTGCTTGCCATGTACAGCTCGATCGTTCCTGGGGTTGTATTCTTCCGGGCATGGAGGAGGGCTCCTCGTTGTTACGTTACGTGTGATGGCATGAGTCGGTCGTTAGCTATTATTAACTGGTATCCAGGGGCTCATTCCAGAATTTGGGAGACAAGTGATCAGAGTTGCAGCCACCTTGTGGTATGATCTATTGATATCTGGCCTCTGTGAAACGCTCAAGCATTTGCAATGCTGAGAGACCTTCGTTGCTAAAACGAATATTCAAGATATACTGGTGACTAGTGTATGAGGATGGGGCTCCACCCCCATCGCAAGCCACCAGTGTTGGGGATTGCGCTTCAACGCCCCCGGTGCCACGACAGATGGGAACAGAGGGGCCCTTGAGTAGGATGACTTGTTCAGCACCGCAGGCCCCGTCTCCGAATAACGTTGTCGGACTCTGTTAAGGAGGGAAACTGTACAGTAGGCTTTCTTTTTTTACATCTTTACAAGCAAGAAAATCAAAAGTTGGGATCTGGAGCTGCATTCGCTGTCAAGTTTTATATCGCTCGTCGTCCCTAGATTCCCCAGGTTGAGGACACCCTCGAGGTGGCGTGAGTTTGTGCGCGTGGGTGAAAGCTTCAGGCCACTCCCAGCCCGGCGAGGGCGTCCTCAACCTGCGGAATCTAGGGACTTCGAACGATATAAAACTCGACAGCGAGTGCAGCTCCAGCTCCCCACTTTTGATTCTCATGCTTGTAAAAATGTAAATAAACTCTACTGTACAGTTTCCCTCCTTAACGGAGTCCGACAACGTCATTCGGAGACGGGACCTGCGGTGCTGAACGAGGCAGCCTACTCGAGGGCCCCTCTGTCTCCATCTCTGGTGGCACCGGTGGCGTTGAAGCGCAATCCCCAACACTGGTGGCCCGCGATGGTGTCGGAGCCTCATCCCCAACACAAGTGAGCAGAATGCAGTGCCAAAGTGAAAGAGTGAATGAATTCGTACGCTTACACTTTTCACACAAGAAAGGTTACCAGTGTCACAAAACTTTGTTTTCAAGCATTTTCACCCAGGAGAAGTTTTTTTTTTCGTGGTCCTCGAAAACCTGTGTAATAATACGTGCAAATAGAGTAACTTTAGTTGCGATAATTGTGCATGTTGGCCTCGATTGTCCCCATGACATATTGTCCGCGTTTTATTTTATAACGCTTCATTATATTCTGTTCATTATCACACGTCAGAAGGCGTTGTCTTCTCAATGTAGTGTTTCTACACTGGAATAGTATCTAAGGTAGATTTTCTATTCAGGAAAATAATTTCCAAATAGCTTTTCAGGCCATTCGTCTTCATAATACAGCGCTGAGTGTGCAAAGTGCCTCAATAGTGAAAAAAGTTTTATTTAATCGGGTGCAAGGATAACGCATGCAATACATGCCTCATGACTGTGAGCAGTGGTTAAAAGTAAAGTATAAATCACGCGCACTGCAACCAACCTGCAGCAGTACATTGAATAACGCTTCTGCTGTTCGTTCTCTATCCTTCAACAGGACGATTACGACGACGAGGACTACGATATCCTTGGAAGGCAGTGCACTACAAGCGAAGACTGCGGTACGCTGACAAAGTACTGCTGTGTGCTGCAAGACCCCCTCCAAACTATGGGATTTTGCAACAAGCGGCCTACCAAGGTTGGGCAGAGCTGTAGTACTTCACTCTACAGGTCTAGGTCAACGAACAACTTGTACGCTCCATACCTGTACGGCTGTCCTTGCATCCAACCAGGTACGCAACTTATATCTTTTCTCAAGCGCGCCTCCTCCACTATTTTTAGCTGGTTGATGGGCACTGATGACGTAGAACCTTCAACGGTCCATTGATATTGGTATTCATATTCTGCTTGTTTTTGATTATTTATCGATTTATTGTATGATTAATTAACTAAATAATTAATTCTTACGTGCAATAACGGCACTGTAGGCTTTGAGGCACGCCGTAGAGGAGAGCTTATATTGAAAAGACGTACAAGAGCACACAAAACACAAACACACGAAGAAGAGACTGAGACACCACGAGCGCTTATTTTCGATCACCGCTAATTTTTTATTGTGCGCCGACAGGTGTTTGCATCTCGCCCGTGTCGAGAGGCGGCCACCGTGGCCGGAACTGACCTGCTTGTGATCAGCTGCCGACCGCCGTAGCCACAGCGTATTGCTTAGGGTATCTAACTGGGAACAGCTGATTTCATTAAACGAAAAACTTTAAGACCTTTAATAGGCACTAGTGCAGTGTAATTACTACTGATAGAGTCTCTTCCATATAATCAAGAGAGACGGACCGAAGGACAAAAAATAACACTGAGACGAGTACCTAGCAATCCATGATGTTTGTGGTAGGTATTGTGGTGGTTTCATATTTATTTAAGTAAAACATGGATGCCAGTCACTGAAACTACCACCTGTCTCGCGCATGCTGCAGATAAACAGACAGCGAGGATGGGTAGGCAGTAAAAAAAGACAGGCAGCACAGGAATATTGAGTTAATGGGGCGACACAAAGGCTATATTCAGCTATTTACCAAAAATAGCGGATATTTAGGATTTTTACTGTACTAGCGGGAAAAAACCTAAATGGACAAAAAAAACGAATGCGAAGTTTTTTCATAGAACAGGTTCACACTTTTCTCAGACAATTAGTACAACAAGCGTTTTCTATCACGCTTAGCATCGGCCAACACAGTAAGCGGTTACAGCTATGCTTGGCTTCCCGGAAAAGAATTTCTAGTCCGTCTCTGTGTTCAGTTTTCTTTTCGTGCCTACAGTACGTGAAGGTTTACAAAGTAATCATAGATATGTACTCCTCACCCACCTCAGTGGTTTAGTGGCTTCGCCGTTGAGCTTCTTAGCGGAAGGCCGCGTACTTGAATCCGCGGTAGTCGTGTTTAGATGGGCACAATATGCTAATAGACATCGGAGTGCTATGTTATGATAGGGCAGTTTAAAGTATCCCAGATAGTCGCAGTAAATCTGAGCCCTCCAATACGTCGTCTCTCATGGCCTACATGCCGCTCCAAACGTTAGACCTAAAATACCAACCCACATAAATATTTACATATGACGCGTAACTTGGTCGGAAATACTTAAGCGTAGGCGCAAAACAGAGACTACCCAGGAAATAACTTTCACAGCCAAGAAACATAAGACACTGAGTGTAGATCGAAAGCAGACTCAGTTGTGAACGCAAGAGATGCTGTTTCGGATGTTAGACGATGGAAATAGTGAGGGAGTGCCTCAATCGGCCTCAAGACATTGCACGAGTTCTAAACTTGAGAAAAACATAAGAGAAATAGTAATATTGTTGTGCTGTTTTGAACTTAGGAGGCAAGACTAATTAATGAACAACAATTTGCTAGCATCTGTCCATAGCAAAGTATACGATGACGGTAGCGCCTTATTCGATGAATGAAGGAAAATCTAGCAATTAGGTTAGGTACAGCTTAGCGGCCAACTTAGAGGAAAGATGTGGATATAACGCTGCGACACACTAATGGAACCGCACATAATGGAACATGGAAATAGACTGGTGTATGTTCGGGAATGTGACGTCTCGAAGCTGTGGATGGGTTTCTAGAGACACCATGTAGGTGTGCTCCTGATTGATTTCGACCACCTCGCGTTATTTGAAGTTCACTGGCATTGCACGTTATAAACATTGTTACTTTCTTGCATTTGATTTCCAGCAAAAGGCGGCCGCTGTGGCCTGATAAGAGAAAAAAGGCTCAATGGGCAGGTAATGTAATGCAGGAATAGTTTAAGCGTTAGTCACGATATCAGGGGAGGGGGAGACTGGACGACGGCAACAGGAGTCAGGCGAAGACAGTCAGGGGTTTTGTTTCTATATACAAGGCGGCTGCGCCTCTGCGCCTAGCGCAAGCCAAGAAAAATGAAAGGTCTTCGAGAAAGGCGTCTGTGTGGCAGTACATTTAAGTTGATTGCAGTTACCAATGATTACGACGCGCCCGTAATATAGAGTTATATTTGGTTGTGCATTTGTGCAGTAGTCACAAGGGGTTTCAAGTATCATTGATTCACGATTGTAGTTTTCGTGGAGAATAGCTCAATAAATAAGTTCCACTGGAGAAGAAATGTTCGACCTTTGTGAAGTTGGAGATGCTGAGATTGAAAGTGGAGAGTACAATTCATCATGCACCTATGTTATCCTTTCAGCTCTCGGATGTCACAAGACAAACCCCCGCCATCAATTAGGTGTTTGTTACCAATAGAAACGAAAACATACTCAAGTCTCGGACATAACGAAAACTGAAAGACGTCTTCTCAATATATGAAGGCTTGCACTGAATAAAATTGCATTCTGCAAATGATGCGCCGAAAACTTTAATACATGCATCGCTTCCATCGTATTTTAAGCACATAGCCCGCACAAGTAAAGACATAACTGACCCCCCCCCCCCCTCCCACCCAATCACCCCGCTCACTTCATTTCAACTGGCCCTTTATTTTAAAATGCCTTGAACACCTGGAAGGTATTCTTTTGGTTGCTCATATTTGTACGTATAGCGTGATAGTGCCTGTTAATCGACCAAGCTGATCTCACACCTTTCCTTCACCACCCAGTGATTATCCATGAAAAAGCTTTTTAATAATAATAATAATAATTGGTTTTGGGGGGAAAGGAAATGGCGCAGTATCTGTCTCATATATCGTTGGACACCTGAACCGCGCCGTAAGGGAAGGGATAAAGGAGGGAGTGAAAGAATAAAGGAAGAAGAGGTGCCCTAGTGGAGGGCTCCGGAATAATTTCGACCACCTGGGGATCTTTAACGTGCACTGACATCGCACAGCACACGGGCGCCTTAGCGTTTTTCCTCCATAAAAACGCAGCCGCCGCGGTCGGGTTCGAACCCGGGAACTCCGGATCAGTAAAAAAAAAATGCTTTTTCCCAGTAGCATTTTTCTACGCTGTCTTGATATTTCAAGACGACGGTTTTTTGTTTTGAAAAAAATATGATCATAAGAAGACATAGCAGCCAAATGAATGTTGCCTACTTTTGCGTGGAGCAACAAAAACGTCCCGCAGCGAAACTCGCAAGGAATTCGTTTCACAAGAGACCCTGAACGCAGTCAGTTTTGTGACGGAAGATTGGTTTTAGATGTTTCTCGCGTTTTCAATAAAACACGATGAAAGTCCTAAAAGGGCACTTTGGGCTTGCTGGTGTGACACAGCGAAGGGAGACTGCAGGCGAGAGAGGACATAGTGATAAACGCCTGTCTCTCACTGTGTCCTGTCTTTCCGTGCTATGTCTTCAAAAAACAGGATGAATACAATAGTTTGGGAACAGCGCAAAAGACGAGATAGGAAAGAGGGGCTGTTTTCAAGATGAACTTACAGGAGTCATACTGGGAGACTCTCCTGCCCAGCTCCGCTGCTGCTGACCAGCGCCGTATAATTACCGACGCCGTGAAGCGGATAGCTGTCCAAGTGCCTTTCTTTGCCCTCTAAGGGCAGCCCCCTAAGGGTTGCCTCGTGCCATGTTAGGGGGTTTGTCCCCTCTGTATATGGCAATGAATGTTTCCACCACCACCACCACCGCAACAAGCCCAACTTTTCACACTTGTGAATAGAATACACACTAAACAATTTCTCACCCTTTATGGTGTAAATCAGCTGTCCCCAGACGAACACCCTTATGCAATTGTTCGGTGCTAAAAAAGGGTGCAGAGATCAGCACCCTTAATGAAGGGTGCACTTAATGATACTTTAGAGGATGTAATGGTTGCACCCTCATTAAAGGGCAATATTTTTTCATAACATCTCTACAAATGCATGTTGGAAGGGCGCTCTGTTGTATCGTAGTAATGATAATTAGCAATGAAACAGTACACGTAGCATACGGTCGAGCCGATCTGTATTCTCCTACTTCGTCGTTTTCTCTCCCCCCATGCGCGCGAGTGCGTGCAGCGCACTTGCCACACTTCATCTTTATCACATTTCCGCCGCACTTAAAAAAAAAACAAAATGTCTAGCGGATGTCATAGTCTTTGAACCATGCGGGCCGCTTCTTTTTGCGAGTACTTCGGCGCGGCGCCGCAGGAGGTGAAGCCGCAGTTGCCGCTGTGGATTTACTACACGAGGGTTGAGGAGCGGCTGCCGATTCCGGAGCGGGCGGAACGGCTGGCATCATATGGATTGAAGGCGCGTCCGAAGAAGGACCCTGGACCACGGTTCCGGACTGTGGACTGGGCGGCGGCATTCGGTTGCCGTCGATAGGCGGCGAAATATCAGCGAAAAGGGCCGCTGGAGCTGAGGAGGACCGTTGCTGCTGAACTACTTCTGGGCGAACAGCAGAAAACTTGGACGAGTGCCACACTCGCCCGTCATCCAGCAGATAAGATGCAGGTCCACGCTGCTCCACAACCTTCCGAGGCTCCGAAAACCGAGCTGACAGTTTGCCTCGCACATTTGGTTTGCGGACACGCACGTACTGGCCAATCTGAAAGTCACGACACTGGGCGCCACTCCGCTGGTCCGCATAAAGCTTGTATTGCGCTTGTTTCTCGTCAAGCCTCTGCCGCAAAAGCTTAAGCGCTTTTGTCGGATCCATTGAGAAGGACTGATCCGGCAGTCCTACGACGTTAAGTCTTGTGCGGGGCAACCGGCCATGAAGTAGGACAGCTGGTGCAATTCCTGTCGTGGCATGGGGCGTACAGCGGTAGACAACGAGGTAGTCCACAATCGCTGTACGTAGGTCGCATCGCTCGCACAGACCTAGCTGAATGTAGGACTTAAGCACCCGATTGAATCGTTCAACGAGTCCATTAGCTTGGGGATGGTACACTGAAGAGTAGCAATGGCGTATCCCCCGTTCGCGGAGGAAAGTTTGCATGGCCATCAATGAAAATTGAGGTCCGTGGTCAGAGACAATCTCTTGAGGGTAACCCTCACGAGCGAAGAGGCCAAGCAGGAATTCTTGAACGGTTTGAGTTGTGATGGCATCAGCGAAGACAACTTCTGGCCACTTACTGTAATAATCCATGAGAGTAATCGCGAAGCGGCAGCCACTGGGAGCTTGGTCGAAAGGCCCCACGATATCAATGGCAACCTTATCCCAAGGTTTCTCTGGGAAGGCGACAGGTTGCAGAGGAGCTGCCACCGGACGAGCCGATTTGTCACAGGACTGGCACACGACGCATGTCCGTACCATTTCTTCGACGTGCTCGTCCATTCGCGGCCACCAGTAGAGCTCTCGCAGTCGACTTTTCGTGCAGCTGATCCCGGGGTGTGACTCGTGCCCGATGTCCATGAGGCGTCGTCGCAAACTTTCGGGAACGACGAGCCTGTCACCTCGGTACAAGACGCCTTGCACGACGGACAGCTCCGAGCGCAGGAGATAGTATGGCCTAAGGTTCTCCGGTAGGGATTTCTTGTTCGGCCATGTCGCCGATGTAAACTGAATGGCTTGAGCAACTGCCACGTCGCTGATGGTTGCCTCTTGAAGCTCTTGTAGAGTCACGGCTGGCGATAGCAGGCAGACGAAGTCGTCGTCACTGGCGTCGAACTCACTGGGCTCACTGCACGATGTGGTCGGTAAGGGAAGGCGAGACAGAGCATCCGCAACAGAGTTGTCATTGCCTTTGCGGTACTCTATAGTGTAGTTGTAGCACAACAGGCGAGCCGACCAACGTGAAATTCGCAACGGCCGATGGCCCGTTCCTTTCGTCGACAACAAAATGACAAGTGCACTGTGGTCGGTGCGTAGAACACAAGGCCGGCCCCACAAATACACGTGCCACCGTTCGCAAGCCCAAACGCAAGCAAGGGCCTCACGTTCACCAACAGAGTACTTTCTTTCTTGGGGTGTCAAGGTACGGGAGGCAAACGCAACAGTTTGCAGGGAGTGGCCGTTGTCTTGCTGAAGCACTGCCCCAAGGCCATATCCGGAATCGTCAGTCTTTACGACCACGGGAAGGGCAGGATCAAAAAAATGCAACACCTCACATGACGTCAACATGGACTTCAGTAGTTTGAAGCTTGAATCCGCAGCAGCAGTCCAAGTGAAGGCGGAGTCGCTGCCTCGAAGTAGGGCGCGCATAGGCTCAACGACGTCGGAGTAATGCGGGATAAACTTGGAGTAGAAACCCGCAAGTCCAAGGAGGGAGCGAAGCTCGCTGATGTTAGATGGAGTCGGAGCCTTCGTAATCGCCTCGATGGCAGAAGAAAGCGGAAACAGTCCTTCACCGCTGACAACATGCCCCAAGAAAGTGAGCTTCGGAACATCGAAGACACATTTGTGGTTGAGCTTGAGTCCGGCTTGGGACAGGCGCTCGAGAACAGCACGAAGGTTGGTCAGGTGCTCCTGTCGGGAGGTGCCATGGACTATAATGTCGTCGATGTAGAAGAGGACACCTTTGCACCCTTTTAAAATTAAGTGCATCATCTTCTGAAAAGCCGAAGGCGCCGAAGCAAGGCCGAAACACACTCGTTTGAAGCGGAAGAAGCCATCATGGGTAATGAATGTGGTCAATTCCCGACTCTCAGGGCTAAGTGGTACTTGATGGTAAGCCGAGGCAAGGTCCAACTTCGAAAAACGCTGTGACCCGGCCAAGCTATGTAGAAGTTCTTCCGTTTGAGGCAAAGGAAAACTGTCGACCACAATAGCCTTGTTCGGCTCACGCAAATCGACGCACATTCGGATGGAGCCATCTTTTTTCCGAGCCACGACTATGGGTGAAATCCACTTGGAAGCGTCGACCCGTTCAATGATGTCTTGAGCTTCAAGCTTCTGGAGTTCCTCGGACACCTGCTGACGAATGGCAAACGGCAGCCGTCGGAGCTTGCAAGCAACAGGAGAAACGGAATCCTGCACTCAGACTTTGTGCACGTAGCCACGAGCAACTCCGAGTTCCTTGGAGAAGAGATGTTCGAAGTGTGGACGTAGCTCAGGAGTTAACAGAGGCGTATCAGGTGTCATGGAAAGACATTCCAACGATGCATTTTTGATCTTCATTTGTAGAGCGGCAATGGAATCCAGGCCCAGCAGCGTTGTGCCTCCCGAGACAACGTACAACAGGATGCAGGCGGTACGGTCGTGGAACTTTGCTGTGGCAACAAAACACCCTTGGACTATAATCCGAGACTTAGAATAGTCCAATAGTTGAACTGCAGTTGATTTAAGATCTTCAGAAATAATTGACACAGATGAGCCGGTGTCAATCAGGAAGCGGATGAACTTGCCTTCAATCAGGACTGAGGCGAAAATTCCGTGTTTTTGACTTTCAACATTGAGAATAGACGCACTGCTGGAGCCATCCGGCATCGACGATGTGTCAGCAGTATCTGCAACTTGCTGAACTTGAACAGGACGGTCGGACGACTTGCAGAGAGAGTCGAAATGGCCCACCTTGCCGCACCGACGACACTTGCGGTTGCGGGCTCGGCATGCAGGGTTGTTCGCTAGGTGAGTTGTAGAACCGCAGCGGTAGCACATGCGCTCTGGTATTGCAGCAGTAGGTTGTGATGGTTGACTTTGACACTTGAAGCAATGGGCCTGAGGTGGTGTTTGTCTCGATCCGCGCTCGCATCTCACACGATGTACTGGAGCGTCCTCCTCAGCCAATTCCCTGGCTTCCCGGGAAGCTTGCTCACACTGTCGAGCAAGGAGCATGGCGCGCGACAGAGTCAAGGAGGAGAGGAGCCTTCCATGAGTAGGCGCTCACGCATGCAGATGGCAACTCGAGGTCTTCTCCACCAGCTGGTCCCTGATCATATCGTCCGCCATGGTCCCAAACCCGCAGTCGCCGACAAGGCTGCGAAGGACAGCGACGTACTCATCGGTTGTCTCTCCTGGAGCCTGAACTCGACGGCGAAAGCGATGACGTGCGGCGATTACATTCACGGACGATTTGTAATGCTCCGACAGGATGGATATCGCCGCATCAAATTCATCAAGGCGGGGCGCCTCGTCACTGGAGTGCGAAGCCGCAGCTGGAGGCGCTGGAGTGGACGACGGCGGCGCCAATGTATAAAAAATGCGCTGACCTTCCAGTCCGAGGCAATTCAGCAGGATGGCCTTCCGCCTGTCCGCGCCCAGAGTAGAGGCACCAGAGGCCAGCATGTAATTCCGGAACGCCAGCTCCCATTGCTCCCATGGAAGGGCAGGACGACCAGGAGTCGGCAGGAAGGGTGGTGGTGGCTGAAGCCCAGAAAAGCTCATGACGGATGGTGAGCAGGCCACGTGAAGGTCCCGAATCAAAACAGCATCCTCGTCGCCAAAATATGTTGTATCGTAGTAATGATAATTGGCAATGAAACAGTACACGTAGCATAAGGTCGAGCCGATCTGTATTCTCCTACTTCGTCGTGTTCTCTCCCCCCATGCGCGCGAGTGCGTGCAGCGCACTTGCCACACTTCATCTTTATCACACGCTCCACAATGATTCACCCATGAAGCAAAAGCCTTGGATTGATGCGCGCCATCGAAACTTTCATGTTTGCACCCTTCCTTAAGGGTGCTGATCTTTGCACCCTTTTTAGCACCCAAAAGGGTGTTCTTTTGAGACAGAAATGGTAATAGCGCTGCAATTAGACGTACACAAGAAAGACTGACACAGGACATGCGCTAACTTCATCTGATTTTATTCACTGCAAAGCCAGCAAATATATGGAAAATTCAAGGCATGCGCAAACAACACCAGGCATCAACAAAACCGTTCAAGATATGATATCTCATTCTTGAAAAGGCGAACCGAGGTATCACTCACGCAATCTACTCCCCTCTTCCTAATGTGGAATGCTTCCAGAAGTTCCCTCGCCTTCGTATCTCCACTCCTGCCCAGAATCTTTATCTCCCGAAGCCGTGGCTCACACTTCTTGCATTGCTGGCATCTTTTTTGCCCCGGCCCATGTTCTGCCGCACGATTACAAACGAAGCACTCCGCGCAATGCTGTGAAAGGTGCGGCAGAACATGGGCCGGGGCAAAAAAGATGCCAGCAATGCAAGAAGTGTGAGCCACGGCTTCGGGAGATAAAGATTCTGGGCAGGAGTGGAGATACGAAGGCGAGGGAACTTCTGGAAGCATTCCACATTAGGAAGAGGGGAGTAGATTGCGTGAGTGATACCTCGGTTCGCCTTTTCAAGAATGAGATATCATATCTTGAACGGTTTTGTTGATGCCTGGTGTTGTTTGCGCATGCCTTGAATTTTCCATATATTTGCTGGCTTTGCAGTGAATAAAATCAGATGAAGTTAGCGCATGTCCTGTGTCAGTCTTTCTTGTGTACGTCTAATTGCAGCGCTATTACCATTTCTGTCTCAAATAATGCACCATCTAGCCCAAACTGACGTTCTTCTAAAGGGTGTTCTTCTGGGGACAGCTGATTTACACCCCTAAGGGTGAGAATTCGTTTAGTGTGTATGTTTGCGGCATAAGCCCCTGCTTTGAAAATAGCTCGCTGGACAGTGGGCGTATGTAACGCGCCTACATTGCCGCAGCTGCTCTTGGCAGCAGCACGCGGAAGGCCGCAGTTCGGTGTGCCTCCGGACTTTCGAGCCTTAATTCTTTGCATGCTGTACTGCCGAAATTGAACAATAAAGCTGCTGGCTTCGCGGGGTTTTCCGGTGATTTGTCCTACAGTTCAGCAGGTAGAAAAGATGCGAACAAAGTGGCCAGGGAGATAGCGCAGCCATGTGAAATTGCTGAGAGAGCGGATGCTTGTGTCAGCTCGCCATCGGTGTTTTTTAATGAAAAAGAGGAATTTTTTAGGAATGTAACCTACAGTGACTCAAGAATGTGCGGTTTTAATGCTGTGCCTCTTGGTGGTTCTTGTGTTTTGCTTGCCTATTCGTGGGTCCTGGTGCAATGCGACGCTGGTGCCACATAAAACGTGACATTTCTCCCCTTTTTTCCTTCTGTTGCTGCGCACGTGCGCGGTGCGGTATATGTATACGCTGCGCGTAGCAATAAAGTTTTGTTGAAGCAGCGCTTTGTGGTGTCTGCTTAATTGTCTGTGTTGGTCTTTGCGCTGTGTTATTGTAAGCATGATTTACCCCCACGCCCAGCAAGTGGTGTTAAGGTGGCAGCAGAAGTTGAAGGTCTTGACGGAAGATGACTTTACAAAGAACTATCTGGAAGCAAACCGCTAATATGCACTGAAAATTGCGTGATTCAACCAAAACGTCGAAGGCTACTACCTTCGGTCAGCTGATCGGTGCACCGCGACCAAGACTGAGGAGATGTAAGTGCGCCTCGCACCGTGCTCCCAGACATTCTTAAGGGCACTCTGAGACCTCTCCTTCTAAGCTCTTAGACTCTGTTGACGAATAAAATGCCCCAAGATTTCCTTACGAGCTCACTTTAAGGCCCTTGAAAGCGAACATCCACGAAGCAGCGTTGTGGACAGCCTCATTTTGAATATGATGACCTACCATCAGTGGAAAGCGTCACCCTGCTCGTTCCTTATAGATAAGGTCACGTGGCTGCTTCAACGTGTAAAAACTACTTGGGAGTATCGCAGACAACGAAAAGGAAAGAGGGGCTTGTTATGGCTTACATGAAGGAAGTCAACAGTCCCCGACACCAAGGAGCAAAGGGCACGCTTCTTCTCTTTTAGTCTCTGTGTCGATCCATGGGAGAATAATAGTGAATCATTTATCTCTTAAATATCATCGATTAAAGAGCAGAAAAAAAACATCCACATGCCGTCGGTTGTGTCCGAATCAACGACCTCCGAATGCAGCCTATCAAGAATCTTGGCTGCATTCAGTGGAGCCTGAACAGTAGGGGAACAATATCTTGACGTTATAAGCACCTGCGTCGATGTGAAGACTTCGCAAGGCTTCTCTTGCAGATCTTCCCAGGGGCCAATTTCAACCTCATGTGTTTACAGCAAGAATAGCCGATATGTACTTGACTGCGAAATATCAGGTTGGGGAAGGTTTGTGCAACAAAGTTTTCAGGAGTTGATGCACGCCTTTTTTATCTTGTTGTTTTATTTATTTCGACATAGGCGGCGTGTTTTTAAAAAGAAGAATAGCTGATTATATGCGAGAACTCGAATGCTGGAGGGTTCATAGGCGGAACAAGGCGGTGTACAATGTCGAAATAAGGCATCAGCAAGTGAAAGACGTTATGTTCTAGACTAACATGAAATCTTCGAGGGAGGGGACATAACAAGTAGCACAAAACAAGGGCTAAGAAAGAGGACAAGACATTGCGAGCGCTGAGCATCAACTAATCTTATTAATGCGAAAGCATTATATGGTTATGTCGCGTCAGCAAAAAGTGTCCGCGAATTTTGCCCGTACGATTAGATCGTTCAGTGGTGATAAGCGTGGAAAATATTGACTGCCTTAAATAGTGCGTGAGTAGGTATTGAAATGGAGAAGTTTTCTTGATAAATTGTATTAGATAAATAATTAAACTGAATTCATCTATATAAAGCCGCCTTTGAAGCAGATTTTGTGTGACTGATCGAAGAAAAAGGATGTAAATACGTGAGAAGGCTTGCTTTGTATAAAAACAAGAGTAAGAGAAATAAAAAAAACATAAAACTATATGAAATAAAGATCAACAGCGAATATCAATAAAAATGAAAACAACATTTCAAATAGGAAAAATAAAATAAAAATAGTAATTGGAGGGAAAAAGAGGGTAAAGGAAAAAGCCTTCGTTTATTCGCTTTTAAGCGGCCTTAAGTGCAATCCTGTAATATTTCCCGCAGGAAGAGACATATCTGTGTAGCCCAATAATACGTGCCTGCAGGATTAGACACTAAACCGTGTGCGCACCGGCACGCTCCGCTTCAAGAAATAAATTTTCTCGGACGAAAAAGATAAAGACGACTTACTCACAAAGGACGGTTTTTTGAAGTGAATGAGGAAATATTTCAATATATTGCGCCCTTCCGTTCGTATTTAAAGAAATGGCACGTGTTTGTTCAAAGAGCGGAGCACAATTATAATTACAGCTATTCAAATGCGCCGCCAAGAGCCCTGATCCTGACAATGACAAAGGTGGTTGCCTTGTGTTCCATTAGCCGAACATCGATAAAACGGCCGGTTTGAACAGGTTTGGTGATCGCCGCACGACAGTTAATTCTGTACTGTTTAAACTGTTTATTGTCACTAACAAGAGTTTACATATATGAATAAACTTCTGAGCACATGGGGTATTTCATACTTCATTTGGTAAGCCAGTTTTTGTTGGTGCCGTCGTTAACAATTTTGCGCAGTTTAAATCGACTAAAACTGAAGCTTGGGCGAGTTGGTAATCCACCGAGTTTATCCGATGCTACAAGCACGATTCGTAGGTTGCCTCGCTTCGTGACTTTTTTAATGCTATGCGGCAGTTGGTGAAAGTAGTGCAGTGGCAACCATCCGGCCCGCTGCTGACTTTGTCGCTGAACCGTTGAAGTTCGTTCACGAGTTGTAAACGTTTTTAAATCGAAAGATCTACTGGCCGCGAACTTGCGATTTCGCCGTAACCGCGATATGCTCGCGGCCTATTGGGCGCAGGGCATACTACCACACTCCATCAAGACGCTATTGTGGTCGCAGGGCAGTGCGTGCACTCGTGAGCGATCTTTGGTGAGCCTGTGTGCATTCCTCGAACACACGGGCTTGATGTCCCGTCTGTTCTCCGCCAGGTAGTTACACGCAGTGACCGAACGCTCCGCGAGTTCTACATTGAACGATTAATAACTGGACGCCACACTCCAGTTGTAGCCTACACAGTGCTATGCGCGTGTGTTTTAATTCCTCCAACATGAACTAATCACGCCCACAACCTGGACACATTTCTTATTGTGTAAATAGTTTGTACATATTACTTCTCCCCATATCCTCTCTTCCCGTCCCCTCACCTCTTTCATTTCATTTCTCCATTCTGCTTGCTATCCTTTATTTCCGCTGCCCAGCTCAGGTGCTTCAGTATCGATGGCAGATGACAGGGCTAGCAAAAATCTTATCCTTCCTTTTTACTATTATATTAATAAAAAAACCACTACCACCATTTTGCCAATTGCTGGCATATTAGGGAACCGAGGTTATACTCTCCGCTGCTAATAAATGTAAAAGAAGAAATGAAGGCAGGAGTGCAAGAAAAAGGAGAAGCAGCAGGAAGAGGTGGAAGAAAGGCGGGGAGGCTAACTAGTTGGTGAAACCAATTCGCTACCCTGCACTGCCGGAAAGTCATTAGGGGATATAAAGGTGAGAGAGAAAAGGGAGTGTAAAAAAATTAGGCAGTAGCTTAGCTCTGGTAAAGCGTGGCTATAAAGCGAAAAGCTTCAGTTATGCTTGGTTTGACGTCATGGTTATGCTTCATAGCTTAGCTGGTAATGTATACATTTTTTATCTATAGGCATAGACTTGGTTACGCAAGGACACATGTTTACGAGTTAGACACAGAAGCGACAGTATTAAACTTCTTTATTTATTATTGTTGGACACATTGTCTTGCAGTTTCTCTACAGCCATAAAGAAAGCCCGGTGATCTGAGTAGTAGCAAGCGGCTGTCTCTATGGTTGTTACACAGTATGCAGCAGCACTCTCCTTTTCGTCCATGTCGAGTGCGCACGCCTATTTTCTGGCAAGCGCATTATATATCCTCCTTGCGCATGCACATGACGCACATGTGGAGTAGCGCGCGGCTGCGCCCAAAAGGTCAGGCGATGGCTGCGGCAGCGGTGAGGAGTGACCACCTGCGCGGCGCGTCACGTCACTCATTTTCGCGCATGCGCATAACTCACCAGTTCGGCTCACGCGAAGCTCGGCTCTGACCCGCGCAGTGAAGCTTTTCGCTTGAAAATTAGCGGTGGTTTCACTCAGATTAAACCTGGAGTGACGCAATAGGTATACAGCTGACCGGGTGGAACTTGCTCAGTTGAATGCAGTTTTTCGCCGCTCTGTTTTGCGGGGCGTTCCTTCTTCATATTCGCCCCACTTGACACGTTGCATAGATTCGGTTTCGCCGGCGCGCCGCACCGCGCCGCCAGCAGCAGCAGCTGATCCGCATGACGTAGCTGGTAGAAGAACTGAGGATTGGGCGATCGATCGTATTAAAAACCAGCGCTAAAAACCACAGCCAAAAGACGAGACTAGACACACAGAAGGCGCTGAAACACAGCGCGTTCTGTGTCTAGTCTCGTCCTTTGTGTTTTTAGCGCTGGATTTTAATACGTGCTGGTCACGTGACCAACCACGTGACAAACCACGCGATCAGCCACGGCGCCGGCAGCTGGTCTGCACCACGTGACCAATCCTGTGACAGCGTGGCGGCACAGCCACGGTCTGGCGGCGCAGCCACAAGATGGCGCTCCACGCTGAAGGCTCGAAATGCTACCGTAATGTACCTAACACTAGAAAACAGACGGCGAAAAGGCTTTGATAACGAAAAAGAAAGGTACCATAGTGGAGGTACCCTTCTTTTTCTCTGTTGAAGCCTTTTCATCATCTGTTTTTTTTAATTACTCCCTTTTGTTCCTCATATGTATTTATATCCCCTAATAAATTTTTCCCAGTTCAGGGTAGCAAACTGATTTCATCTACCGGTGAACTTCCCTTCCTTTCTTCCTCCTCCTTCTTTTTTTATTTCACTCTCTCGTTCATTCTTTCTTTTACATTTATTACGAGCGGGCAGTGCAACCCCACCTCCCTAAAATGCCAGGTACTATAGTGGAGGGACCCGCCGTGGTGGCTCAGTGGTTAAGCGTTCTGCTACTGATCCGAAGCACCCGGGTTCGAACCCGACGGCGGCGGCAGCGTTTCTGTGTAGGCGAAACGCAAAGTCACCCGTATGCTGTGAGATATCAGGGCAGCTTAAAGATCCCCAGGTGGTTGAAATTATCCCGGAGCCCTCCACTACGGCACCTCTTTTTCTTACGTGCACTGGCATTGCACAGCACTTGTGTGACGTTTCCGCCGCAGTGGTGGTTGAACCAGTGGAAGGTGCTGTGCTGTATCTATGGTGGCTAGAATAGCTATGTCAGTCCACGTTAGACATAGCATGGCACCTACTACTTGTTCAGAGACCACTGCGGTGGTGGCGTTTCAATGTAGGCGAAACGCAAATGTCACACATGTGCTATGCGATGTCAGTTGACGTTAAAAATAACAGGGTGGTCGAAGTTAAGCCAGAGCCCTCCGCTACGGCACTTCTTTCTTCCTTTCTTCTTTCACTCCCTCTTTAATGCCTTCCCTTGCGGCGCGGTTCATGTGTCCGCTAATATGTGACAGATACTGCGCCATTTCCTCTCGCCCCCCGAAACAACTTTCAATTTCATTCAATTTTCATGTCTGCAGGACCTCTTATGATTTACCGAAGTCAAGCGGCAGGAAAAGTATTTAGTAGATGTAGTGATATAAAAAATTTTGAAGTCGAAGTAATATTGTAATTATCTTTTATAAAGACCCCGATGGAGCATTCGCGCGGCTAACCTCACTTCGGTCGTCGTCTTCGCTCATATTCCCTGTATTACGCATTGTCTCTGCCGTCCTCCTAAACACGTTAGTACACATCTGGTATCTCAAATTTGTTTGTCTTAAATGATTCACTTTCTCTATTGCGCTTGGGATAAATATATTCTGATCAGGCATTCACAGAAATAAATTGGAGGGGATACTTAAGCTACGCCTTAAGGGTATGACGCCATAGATTAGTGGGTTAGGCTTCCTATTCTGAGCAGTCTGACACCTCTGAACGCTTTTCTTCTTTCTTTCAATTATTTAATTAACTGATAAATTACGCACTCTAATTTTTCTAAATTAGCAATATCAAGGATTAGCTTTTAATAATAATAATTGGTTTTGGGGGAAAGGAAATGGCGGAGTTTCTTTCTCTAATATATCGTTGGATACCTCAATCGCACCGTAAGGGAAGGGATAAAGGAGGGAGTGAAAGAAGAAAGGAAGAAAGAGGTGCCGTAGTGGAGGGCTCAGGAATAATTTCAACCACCTGGGATCTTTAACGCGCACTGACATCGCACAGCACACGGGCGCCTTAGCGTTTTGCCTCCATAAAAAGCCGCTGTCATATAGTCATGTTAAAAACGCATTTCACCCGCCGCGGTGGCTCAGGGGTTAGAGCGCCCGGCTACTGATCTGGAGTTCCCGGGTTCGAACCCGACCGCGTTTACGAAATTTTCGAAATTTTCGTTTCGAAACCATTTTTTCGAAATTCTAAAAACCGATATGGATATTACTTGCGCTGGGCTACACGCCTCATTTGGCCATATAGCGCAAACAGCGGGCGGCCATACGCCAATGCCTGGGGCTCCCTCGCTCCTCTCCTGTGGCTGCCACCCTGGCTAAAGCAGGTTCATGGCCCTTGGAGCTCCTCTCCAGGTGCACCGCCCTCCGCCACATAGAGCGCTTTCACAACGCGCCCGACGGGCGCCCCCTCTTGGACCGCCTTCTCAGCAGGCCTAACTCCAAAATGGGCCAGGTAACCCAGGATTTCGAAGACCTAGTTGGGGGACAGCCGTAGACCTTCCCCTTTCCTCCTCGCCCGGACCTTGGACACCTCTAAGAGGTCCATCTCTCCCTTCCTGGTTCCCGGACGAGGCGGAACACTGCTGCTGTGGGCCTGCGGCAGGAGGTCGGTGCTATTTTCCATGCCGAACTCCCTGGCACTGTCCCTATTTTCACGGACGGCCCCGTCCTACCAGGATCCTGCCCATCTGCGGCTGCAGCCTGCACTGCCCCATCGCTCCTCGTGAGCAGACAGGCCAGACTCCCATTTGTGGCCTCGTCCACAACCGCCGAACAGGCCGCCATTCATTTGGCTGCTGATATCTTGAGAGAGTGCCCTGGGGTCTAGAAGGTAGCCATCTATACTGACTCCAGGGCAGCCCTCCAGCTCCTACAGAGGCCCTTCAAAGGCCCCCCATCGTCCGCAGGCTGTCTTGGCGGCTTGACGCAATTTGCACCAAGGGAACCCGCATCCGGCTGACCTGTGTGCCGGCCCATGTTGGAGTCCAGGGCAACGAGGATGTCGACTCCCTGGCCAAAGCGGCACACTCCCCTGGAACTTCTTCCGCTTGGACCTGGCAAGGAGCATAGTGGATTGTCACCTCCTCCTTGACCACCCAGATCCCAGGGTGGCTAATGGCCTTCCACCACACCCGCTTCCATCTGTTGGCCTGGACTGCAAAGAGCGCAGCCTCCTCCTGAGACTCAGGGTAGGCTGCGCCAACACCGGCTCCCGCCTCTTTCGCCTTGGCCTCTCCGCCTCCCCTGGGTGCACACTCTGCAATGGCACAGCGGAGACAGCCCAGGATCCCCAATGTGAGTGCCCTGCCTTCGTGCCCGCAAGGACAAAAAAAAATCTTTATTCCTACGACGTGGTGCCGCTCCACGGTATAAGTCTGGGTGGCTAACAAACATTGACTGAAATTTGTATGTTTGCTCCTGTATATTTTGTGTGCATCTGTGGGTGTTCTATTCCGTAGTTATCATATGTAGTGCTATTAATGCCTACGGATTCTGTTATTTTTTTGCAATAACGAAGTAAGTACTGTTTTGCCCCATTCTACTGTGGTCTACATTGGCACTGTAACCCCTTCACAGAATGCCCTTCGGGACGTGTAAGGGACAATAAATAAGTAAATTACAAAGTAAGTAAATAAATATGCTCTTTATTATATGGCCCTTATGTGATCTTTGCTCGGGGCATCAGTGCGGGTGATATGGACTGCCCCGAAGCACTTTGCTGCAGCCTTGCGAAACGAATTTCGCGAGCTTTGCCATGAGCTGAGCAATGACCGCGCTTTCCAAACTTGAAGTTTTATGGAATTTAGGAAAGTATTATTAGACGGCGGCTAAATGTTCATGCTTTCACTTCGAGTGTACGTAAGTTTTGCATTTCTAGCACAGTGCTAGTGCTCCGACGTAGGGCAACCCCATTGCCAATTGAATTAAATTAAATGTCATTCTCAATACTAGCTCAAGGGAGACAGAAAATCTCGGCTATAAGACGCCTGAAACATCGAGAATCGTCCTGCCTTGCAAAAGGTGCCACGTGTGATCACGGCGGAGAAACAGCGCAACGGCAAGCTGCCCGTGTGCGGTTTCACCACCAAGCGCAACGGCCTTGTCTAACAATTCCTGGTGTGATCTCTATTGATAGAAACCCTTCGTGTCGTGTCTCGCGCAGGAAATATCAAGGGATATTGACACACAGAAAGCACACAGAGAAACCCACCTAAAAACGCCTCGCGGCAATAGCAAAGTTGTTTTGAAATCAAGGCATTGCACTGATCATTTCGACTACCGCAGCTCAGTTACTCAAGAATTGGAAGAAAAAAATATTTCAGGAACTTTCGTGCACGTCGACTAAGGCAGTGAAGATTTTGACTGATCCCACGGAAAAAAAAAACGACGCAGCTAGTTCTAAGAATGCCTTGACTAATTGCGTTCGGAGAAAAGACAGCTTGTGAGGGCTTTGGTCTTCAAGAACAGCTGCTGTTCGATGACAACAATAGAGGCTTGCCCTTAGTCGGCTGCTTATAAGTTTTTTTTTTTCAAATGTTGACTACTTACATTGCCGTTGTGGCAAATTAGCGCCTCGAGAGTTGTATATGATACGCGCCCATGAGATTATACGCTCCTCATCGCTGCCATTGCGGTGTTGGAAATTAGTTATAAGCGGCGTTAACGTATTACACAAGAGAAGAAATTTTATGGAGTCTTTGTCCTTAAGGTGAAAGTAGACACCGCAAATATGCACAAGAAACGGATGCGTTCACCGGCAGTTTTGTTATGTATTGCGGTAGCCTTGCATTTATGGCGTAACGCTGCCGCTTCTCAGTCTCAAAAGCCAGCTGATCCTGTGAGTACTATTTTTCTAATTTTCAGCAAATTGAGAGAGATAGGCCTGCTCTTTCTTGCATGCGCCATTTGTTTTGGTGCTGATTTTAACCGCTGTTCTAGCAGCCGTGTTCTTCAAAATTTTAATGCTTATTTCTGTTTTAAGAACTGTTTTTGGAGCGGCGGATCCAAATCGCCGTAAAAGCTCACTATTTCTGATGTAGCTGACCAAATAAATCACTAGCGAAAACATTGTAAGTGTTTGTCTAGGACGCACACTAGCCGGAAATTTCAAATATTTCAGTAAAATTATTCTTCTTAAATGATCTGACTATATACTTTGAGTGATAGTATCAGAAAATTACATTCTTTTTTGCACCGCCGCGGTCGCTCAGTGGTTATGGCGCTTGGCTGCTGACCCGAAAGACGCCGGTTCGATCACGGTCGCGGCGGTCGAATTTCGATGGAGGTGAAATTCGAGAGGCTCGTGTACTGTGCGATGTCAGTGCACGTTAAAGAACCCCAGGTGGTCGGAATATCCGGAGCCCTTCACTACGGCGTCCCTCATAGCCCGAGTTCAGCCAAACCTGCTTAATTATGAGTACGCGCATATTCGAAATTTCTGAACAACAAATTGTATATGCGCCTATACGATCCGCTGCACGAATCAATTAATGCGTCGACAAAATTATTTTAGATTACTCGAAAACATATACGAGTCAATGAAGGCGTCTCGTTCAAATGTCCGGTTCAAATTTAATTTCTCTTTACATAATTATCAACCTTCTCAATCGAAAAACACAGCAGAAAATTTTCTTTTTTCACGGACACGATGAAAATTCCTAAAAATGGCACTTTGGCTTGCTGAAGTGACACTTACCAACTCGCCCAAATTTCCGCCTTGCTGAATAGTGATAAACGCCTGTCTCTCACTGTGCCCTGTCTTTCCGCGCTATGTCTTCGAAAAACAGGATGAATACAATAGTTTGAGAACAGCGCAAAAGACGAGATAGAAAAGAGAGACGGTTTTCAAGATGATGATGATGATGATGATGATGATGAATTTTTATGGCGCAAGGGCAGCTTTGGCCAAAGAGCGCCATGGCAGAAGGTAGTTTTCATTTCACCAGGTGGGGTCAAAGACCCATTTCCCAAGCATTTCACCCTAAAGAACCCGAGCACCAGGCAGGGGAAAAGCTTGTACCCATTGTATCACCGGTGGGTACCCGGTGGCATTGGGGATCGGACACCGCACCTCCCGCATGCGAGGCCGATGCTCAAACTACTAGGCCACCGCTGGGGTTCCGGTTTTTCAAGATGAACTTACAGCAACAAGCCCAACTTTTCACACTCGTGAATGCAATATGTTTGCTGCATAAGCGCTTGCTTTGAAAATAGATCGTCGGACAGTGGACGTGTGTAACGCGCCTACATTGCCGCAGCTGTTCTTGGCAGCAGCCTCCGAACTACGGAAGGCCGCAGTTCGTTGTGCCTCCGCACTTTCAAGCCTTAATTATTTGCATGCTGCACTGCCGAAATTGAACAATAAACTTGTTGGCTTGTGACTTGTTCTACAGTTTAGCAGGTGACAAATATGTGAACAAAGTGGCCAGGGAGATAGCGCAGGTTTGTGAAATTGCTGAGAGAGCGGATGATTGTGTCCGCTCAACATCGGTGTTTTTAATGAAAAAGATTTAGGAACGTACCCTGCAGTGAGTCAGCAATGTGCGGCTTTAATTCTGTGTCTCTTGGGTTCGTGTGTTTTGCTTCCCTGTTCTTGGGTCCCGGTGCAATGCGATGCCGTGCCAGATAAAGCGTGACATTTTCCCCTTTTTTCATTTTGTTGCTTCGCATGTGCGCGGTACGGTACACGTATACGCTGCGCGCCGGAATACAGTTTTATTGAAGCAGCGCTTTGCGGCGTTTCCTTACCTGTCCGTGTTTGTCTTTGCGCTATCTTATTGCAAGCACGATTTACCAACACGCCCAGCAAGTGGTGTTAAGCTGGCAGCAGAAGTTAAAGGTCTTGACGGAAGATTACATAGAACTATCTGGAAGCAATCTGCAAATATGTACTGAAAATTTCGTGATTCAACCAAAAACTCGAAGGCTACAACCGTCGGTGAGGTGCTCGGACCCCGCGACCAAGACTGAGGAGATGCAAGTGCGCCTCGCACTGCGCTCTCAGACGTCCTTAACGGCACTCTGAGACCTCTCTTTCTAAGCTTTTAGGCCCAGTTGACGAATAAAATGTCCCAAGATTTCCTTACGAGCTCACTTTAAGGCCCTTGAAAGCGAACATTCAAAAGCAGTGTTGTGGACAGCCTCATTTTGAACATGATGACCTACCATCAGTGGAAAACGTCACCCTGCTGGTTCGTTATAGATAAGGTCGCATGGCTGCTTCAAAGTGTAAAAGCTACTTCGGAGTATCACTGCGCAGACAACAAAAAGGAAAGAGGGGCTTGTTATGGCTTACATGAAGGAAGTCAACAGTCACCGAAACCAAAGAGCAAAGGGGACGCTTCATTTTTTTCAATCTGTGCGTCAATCCATGGGAGATTAATAGTTTAATCATTTTATCGCTTAAATATTATTGATTAGAAAGCAGCAGAAAAAAAACATTAATGTGGATTACCCAGCAAATCTACGATATACAAAGCGAAAGCGAGATTGAGGTCTCCACTGACTCAAGGAGCCGATTGTGCGCCTTTCCTTTCGTGAAAATCAACGCTCT
The DNA here is from genome assembly GCA_030143305.2 of Amblyomma americanum. NCBI lineage: Eukaryota > Metazoa > Arthropoda > Arachnida > Ixodida > Ixodidae > Amblyomma > Amblyomma americanum. The sequence goes on from JARKHS020005974.1 coordinate 102,430, forward strand.
TTGCAAAGTTGTCAACGCCAATGAACCCTATGAACGCCGTCGGCTCACTTGTATTGTTTGGTTCTTGAGGAAAGGAAATGGCACAGTAACTGTCTCACGTATCTCGGTGGACACCCAAACCGCGCCGTAAAGGAAGGGATAAATGAGGGAGGCAAAGAAGAGAAAACTGAAAATTGAAAGTTGCATTTTGAGGAATGGCGGCTGCGTTTTTATGGAGGAAAAACGCTAAGGCGCCCGTGTGCTGTGCGATGTTAGTGCACGTTAAAGATCCCCAGGTGGTCGAAATTATTCCGGAGCCCTCCACTACGGCACCTCATTCTTCCTTTCTTTCACTCCCTCCTTTATCCCTTCCCTTGCGGCGTGGTTCAGGTGTCCAACGATATATGAGACAGATACTGCGCCATTTCCTTTCCCCAAAAACCAATTATTATTATTAATATTATTAATATTATTATTAATATTATTTATTTTGAGGAAAGGCGCGGCGCTGCGCAGCGGCGGAACACCTGTGGCTCGGTGCTAATAGTGGCGCATGCGCAGTTGTGATTGGGGAGCGAGAGAGAGAAATGCGCCGTGTACCGTCACTGCTCCTCGCGCATGCATGCGCAGCACGGGTCTCCAGGAATCACGCTAAACTGCTCAACCTGCGGCCAGTAAAGCTTTCGCTTTAAAAACAACCACATGCCGTCGGTTGTGTCCGAATCAACGACCTCCGAATGCAGCCTGTCAAGAATCTGGGCTGCATTCAGTGGAGCCTGAACAGTAGGGGAACGATATTGTGACGTTGTAAACACCTTCGACGATATGAAGATTTCGCAAGGCTTCTCTTGCAGATGACTCGAGGGGCCGATTTCAACCTCATGCAATGTGTTTGCAGCAAGACTAGCTAATATACACCGGACTGCGAAATATCAGAGTTCGGGGAATGTCTGTGCAACAGAAAGTTTCCAGAATTTGATGCATGCCTTTTTTCTGTTTTTTTTTATTTCGACATAGTCGGCGCGCTTTATAAAGAAGAAGAGCTGTTTGTATGCGAGAACTGGAATGTTGGAGGGCTCATAATCGTGTTATGTCGTGTAATGTCGAACCGAGGCATCAGCTGGAGAAAGACAATATGTTCTAGACTAACAGAAAATCATCGAAGGATGGAACATATCAAGTAGCACGTGACAACAAGGGCTAAGAAAGAGCAAAAGACACCGCCAGCGCTAAACATCAACTAATTTTATTAATGTGAAAGCATTATATGGTTATGTCACGTCGGCAAACAGTGTCCGCAAATTTTGTCCGTACGATTATGTCGTTCTGTGGTGATAAGTGTGGAAAAGTTTGTGTTGGGCGGTGCGTGAGTGGATCTTGAAATGGGAAAGTTTGGTTGATCTAATACAGGGTATGTTGCTGTGCGAATTGGTAGTGATCGAACATCATGGAATCGCAGCGCTAGCAGACAACGAAGCAGGGAGGACACAAACACACACTTGCACTGAACTGTCAACTTTATTTTGAACTTGTCTTATCCGTGCCTTAATTTTTTTTTACTTGATCGTATACCGATTCTTCGCCTGTTTTTAATGCCTCGTTTTCTTCCCACTTATGCTTATGCCTGGCTTTTTCCTCGTTACCTTTTTTGGTGCGTTCGCGTTTGGCAATTCTTGACCCAGCCTTGACTGCTTTGCGTTTTTCCGTGCCGGTGTTTCTTGTCGGGATCGAACTCTCCCTGAGTGCACTATCTAAACGTGACTGAGACTATCCCCGTCGTATCTGTGCAGTGGATGCGCTTGCGTGTTAATGCCCTTCTGTTACCTATGAGGCAGGGATCAGACAAGTTCTAAATAAATTTGGTTGATAAATTGTAATTAGGTAAATAATTATATTGAACTGAAGAAAATAAATGATGTATTTGAAGCAGGTTTTGTGCGACTGATTAGAAGAAAAAGGATGTAGATACGAGAGAAGGCTTACCTTGTATAAAAACAAAAATTAAGAAGAATAAAATAAAAATTCAAAATAAACTATATAAAAATAAAACAACATTTAAAACAATAAAAATAAAAAATAAAAATAATGGAGGGGAAAAGAGGGGAAAGAGAAAGGCTTCCGCTTTTCTGCTCTTAAGCAGACGTAAGTGCAATCCTGTAATTTTTCCCGCAGGAAGAGAAATATATCTGTATAGCCAAATAATACATGCCTGCAGAATTAGACACTAAACCGTGCGCGCAACGGCACGCTCCGCTTCAAGAAATAAATTTTCTGGGGCGAAAGAGATAAAGACGACTTACTCACAAAGGACGGTTTTTTGAAGTGAATGAGGAAATCTCAATATTTCGCGCCCTTTCGTTCGTATTTAGAGAAATGGCACGTGTTTGTCCAAAGAGCGGAGCACAATTATACTTGAGCTACTCAAATGCGCCGCCAAGAGCCCTGATCCTGACAATGACAAAGGTGGTTGTCCTGTGTTCCATTGGCCGAGCATTGATAGAACAGCCAGTTTGAACGGCTTGGTGATTTCCTCACGACAGTAAATTTCTGTACCGTTTAAACTGTTTATTGTCACAATCGAGAGTTTACATATATGAATATAGATCTCCTGGGCACATACGGTACTCCATAGAATATTTGGTAAACCATTTTTTGTTGATGCCGTTATCAACAACTTTGCGCAGTTTAAATCGATTAAAACTTAAGATTGGGCGAGTTGGTAATGCACCAAATTTATCCGATGCTACAAACCTCTCTTCGCGTCGCGACTTTTTTAATGCGATGCAGCAGTTGGTGAACGTATGGCAGTGGTAACCATCCAGCCCGCTCTTGACCTTGTCGCTGAACCGTTGAAGTCCGTTCACGAGTTGTAAACGTATTTACCCGGATTCCAGTCAGGCTTGTGACAAGTTCTTTAGAGAAACGTGCCTTTATCATGCGACCTGCTTGCAAGTGCACACTTTTAAATACCTTGTGCGGGCAAGCCCCTTCTTTAGGCAAGCACGAAAGTGTGTCATAACTGCACCTCTTTGAACTAACTTGGATTGGGACGAATCAAAATTCAAAACTTCTTTTTTTCGTCAATGGATGGTACAACTGGAACACGCGGGTCACTGAATAAAAATAACCAGAAACTCTAGCCTACTTTATCAGTGAGCCCACGGGTTAAATTCACGACTTAAATAGTTCTACGGTTTTTTAACCAAGTTTTCATTCCCGTATTCTTGAGAGCTTATTACTACTACTAGAAAGTCGCGCACATTACTAAAGAAACCTTTACAATGTTGTTCTTAAGGCGCACTTTAATGCGCTGGTGTAAACTAGCTAAAAACAATTCACTCAGCATGGCGGCAAAGCATGAGCTAAGGCAGACTCCCTTGCACTCAACAAACAACCTGCCCTCAAAATTTGTGAAAGTGCTAGAAGACAGATCTCTAAGGGAGTAAAAAAATTGTCCATGAAAATTCATACATTTTGAAAACCTACAGTCTCCCTAGTTTCAATGCACTCCTTCACTGTAACCCGCGGTGGTGGATTAGTGGTTAGGGGGCTCGGCTACTGATCCGGAGTTCCCGACTTCGAACCAGACCGCGGCGGCCGCGTTTCGATGGAGGCGAAATGCAAAGGCGCTCGTGCGCTGTGCGATGTCAGAGCACGTTAAAGATTCCCTGGGGTTCGACATTATTCCGGAGCCCTGCACTACGGCATTTCTTTCTTCCTTTCTTCTTTCACTCCCTCCTTTATCCCTTCTCTTACGGCGCGGTTCAGGTGTCCGCCGATATCCGAGACAGATACTGCGCCATTTCCTTTCCCCGAAAACCAAAAACAAAAAAAGACACGAATTGCTTTGATAGGTTTGCGTGCGGCGACTTATTTTTTCCTGTTGGCGTCAAATGAAGCAAGAACGGAATAGCAGTTATGTGAAAATATGTACTAAATGATATTACTCACTGAAACAGAAATACAGGAAAATTATATTAACACTTCCTTGCGGCGATCTTTGCGCCCTAGAAGAGAAAATCAAGTGCTCTTGTACTGAGTCTTCCTCAAGAAAAAAATTTCCATTTTTGTGTTTCAACTTGAAGTTTGAAGTTTATTTCCATTTCAGTAAGAAAGGGGGGACCAGAGACAAAAAGTGAACGTTAATTCACTTGACAGCGCTCGGGCCCCAATACATGGCAAAAACAGCGAGGTTTTTCTTGTGTAGGAAGCATGCTTTTTATGGCACTATCAGCGTGATCTTCAGCAGAGACTTGATCTTGAAAGTTGCTTCTTATCAGGCGCATACAGGACGATATCTACTTAATAATAACCACGTACTCCGTAGCAGTGGCGTTCACAGCTCCCAATCACAATTTACAAAAAAAAGGGGAGGGGGGGGGTGCAAAGAAGTGTTCTCTAACGTGCAGAGCGCAGAATGCAAGGGCCAGAGATTTCAACCACCGCACCAGGATCGCATCAAACTAGGAACGCTCAAGCCACAAAAAAGCAAGCTATCGCACTCTGCTGCAACCACTACATTGATCGTCTGCCTAGTTCCCTTTGAATATATCAAACAATTCGAAACAGGAAGCATCAAAACGCATTCTACGAAGAAGTAGGGTCATGCGATATCCTTTTTTTTATCCTTTAATGGCGGAACACAATGTGAGGTCCCGGGCCTACCAGAAACCTCGGGGAAAAAGAGGCCGCATTCACAGACACGCAACACGTTTATTTTCATGAGGAGGATACCCTACTGAAATGTTCCATACAAGCCGCTCGTTTAGATCTGTAGGAATATGGAGTCCATAAAATTAGGAAAACATATATATCGATATTTATATATCTCCTCTCTACGGAGCCCGTAAGCAAACCACATAATTTCTATACTATTTCCATACGAAGTACATGAAGTGACATGAATCTGTAAGATTACATGCACGTTTCCATGTGTCCATGCCGAATCTGTATGCTCCAGACTGACTACATAATATTTCATAGGAAAACGTACAGAATTATCGAACTCATCATATGGAAACTTTCATTGGTGTACATCAAGCACATGAGGAAATACTCTAAGGATTGAAGAGAAGTTTGTTTACCACGGGCCTGAAAGGGACTGGTATCCCTCGCAAAAACAAAGGCACAGAACGGCGACTAATGTCGCCCAACCTGAACTAATGACATGGTTTGGCGACTAGCATCAACCTACTTATGCAAAAATGCACGTTGGCATAAGGAACTATAACACAGCAAACGACAAACCAAATGTCCTTATGTGGGCAGAGAGGCTGCTGCTGGTAGGATCCATAGCATCGCCGTTTGAGGCGCCGATTGTGTTGCCAGGCGTCAGTCGCGGGTCGTGGTAGACGGGGGTAGGTTGCGTGTAGGTTGTAAGGGTGATGTGAGGAGCGTGGCCAGTACCCACACCTTGCTATCTGCCACTAGTGGCAAGCTAACATTGAAACGCCGAGTTCGAAGGAGTACGCGTCGCCAGCAGTGCAGCATCACGACCTCAGACAACAAAGCACCGAACACCGCGTTCAACCACTCACGCACTGAGACTCATCCCCATGCGGCCATAATGCGTGGTTGTAGGCACCATCCCACCGAAGATCCGTGAACGTAATTCCAAATAGCCGTGAAACTTCCAAGTTTTGTACAGAGTTTGCACTGGCCACTTCGAGAGGCGTGACAGTAAGCCACAGTCTTGACAGCAGACCCCATGGAAGAACCTTTGTTCTTCCATGAAGAGACACTCCTGGTCGGAGAATATCAAAAACAAAATAACGCTTAGGCCGGGGTATGAAGCTGTCGGCCTGTTGGAAGCATATAAAACTGACCAGTAACCAATAGGGGATGATAGTTAATGGAGAATAAGTAATATGCGATTCGCTGATGACATTGCCTTGCTAAGTCACTCAGGAGATGAACTGCAAAGCATGATCAATAAGCTAGGCAGGCAGACCACAATGGTGGGTCTAAAGATTAACATACAGAAAATCAAAGTGATTGTTGGCGAGGTGCTTGAGGCGGTAAGGGAATACGTCTACTCAGGGCAGGTAGTGGCAGCTGATTCGGCTCTTGAGGGACATAACTAGAAGAATAAGAATGTGGTGGAGCGCATATGGCGGGTTCTGTCAGATAATTATGGCTGTTTACCAACATCCCTCAAGAGCAAAGTATACAACAGCTGTATCTCACCGGTACTCACCTATGGGGCAGAATTGTGGAGGCTAACGAAAATGGTGCAGCTTAAGTAAAGGAGAAGGCAGGCAGGTATGCAAAAGAAAAATAATAGGCGCATCGTCAAGAGACCGGAAGCGCACAGTGTTGGTGAGGAAACAAACGTGTGGCTAATGACATCCCAGTCGAAATCAAGAGGAAGAAATGGGCTTGGGCAGGGCATGTAATGTGAAGGCAAGGTAACCGATGGTCCTTAAGGGTAACGGAGTAAACTCCAGGAGAAGGCAAGCGTATACAGCAGGAGGCGGCAGAAAGTTAGGTGGACGGATGAGATTAAGTTTGCTGACAGAGGGTTGACGTTGCTGGCAAAGGATAAGGTTAATTGGAGAAACATGGGAGAGGCCTTTGCCGTGCTATAAGCATAATGAAGTTGATGATGATGATGATGACGACTTGTGCTGCCGGCAACCCTGTCCGACGACGGCCGACGACAGGGCCGATGACGGCACACCGGGCCACATGACCAGGCAGTCCGCAAAAGTACCAGATGGGGCGACTGTCACCTATACACCAAGGATTGCCGAAGTGTGAAAGCGACCGAAAAGAAAGGCGGCGTCGTTTGACGGACTTGAGGCGCAGGCGCTTGTGGTGTAGTGTGGCTCAAGCGGTAGCTGAGTGGCATTGCAGTGCGACGGCCTCTACGTATATAGGTCAGGGTTGCAGCGACGGGTACAGGCTAAGGTGCTGGTGCGGGCTGATGGATGCGTAGAAGAGCCTCAGCCACTCGTTCGATAACAAATTGGCGGAAGTCGAGCGTCAGATATGAAGTCGGCTCGGGTAGGGCGGCAGAACAGACAGTTGACAGGCAACTTCCTCGCGGCTGAAGGCTTAAACCTGTTACAATAGCGCATAGTGGTCAGGTGCAGCCGCAGGCCGGCAAACGACTCGAGAGGCTCGGCGTGCTAGCGAGTGAGGAGACTCTGCTTGCGGAACTCGTTGTAGGTCTGGGAGAGACTGACTGCTTCATAAACGGTACGTAGTTATCGCGCACATGAGCTTTGAAGTTCATCATCCTCGATTCTTTTCAAAATATGTTTTATTTTATCAGCCTCGCACATCTGGGCGCTGACGCGCGTGAAGAGGTTGAGCACATCTTAAGTGTAGCTCGTGAAGGTCTCAACTAACATTGCGAACGTAATATTTTAATATTTTTTCACAAATTAAAGGATGTTACATCGTAAGCTCCCGCCAAGCATGTGCGCTAAATATGAATCAGGCGAGTGAAGCGTAGAACGTCACATGAACATTTATTGCAGTCTACGCAATGTTTTATAGCCACGAAAAGGAAGAGAAGGAGAGTGGAGGGAAAGTGCGCACTCGTATCGCTTGGCGCGTATAAACTCGGCTAGACAGTTCCGCGAAACGATAAGCCGTGATAGGGCCGCCTGTGCGTGGATGCCACGAGGTGTCACTGCAGTGACATTTTGAACACAAGGTAAAGAAGCTGGAGACTTGCTTTAACTCATCACATTTGCCTTTCGCAGACGGTAAATAAATATTTGCGCACAAAGACACCTTTGAGGAAAAATCTTTAAAATGTTCCCATTTGGGTTTGTGGGTGAATGATTTAATAAGTTGGAATGGAAACTTCACCTTATCCCGTCTAAGATTTTAGCGCAAGCGACGACGTGATCTACTAAGACGAAACAGTTTTCCAATCATACTTTATCCGCGACGCATCCGTCACTCGATGGAAATTCGTTGGCGGTCGACAATGCGCAAAAAGCATGACCGTTAGCTGCCTTCACTACACTATACGGCCTTTGTTGTCAACTGTGAACATTATAATGGTTTTTTCTCGATCCGTTTAATCGATCTCAACTACGCAAAAAAAGAGGTTTTAAAGTCCGTCGTCAAGGGAAACATCGCACCGTCGGTGCATGGTGCTGTTGATCGCTGGGGAGGGGGGGGGGGGGGCGACATCCCTCATTTCACATCATGCAGTTGATACTCAATACTTAAATGAAGGATGTGGGTTACCACAAATTAAAGCCGTTTAACTTCAGGGTACAGTCTTTTGCCAAAAGTCACCAGACTGCATGGTTTGTTTCTCCCTCATATAGTGGAGCCCCTTCGGCTTCTCTAAAAACCGAAAGGTATCGGAAGGTGAGGAAGAGTGCTCTCCTTGCCTCACAGTGATTTGTTGCTTGACGGGTGCGGTAACTGTTCCGCTATACAACTGAGAAGCAAACCAGGCAGCCTGGTTACTTTTGGCAAATGGGGTACGTGGAGTGTAACCGCTGGGCTTGTTCGCGAAGTGGTTCACACAATGACGACGCTATATACGACGATTCGACGATTGTGCATATGTTATGGGAGGGTTATAATGTACGCTTTTTTTTTACATTAAACCGATAGCTTCAAGGCTCGCGTTCAGCGGAAAAGGCGGCCTCTGGGCTTTGCCGAGAAACTCATGTCACGCTGGCGATGGATCGAGAAACGTCACGCCAGCGTTATATCGAGAAACCCAAATCACGCGCGAATATCTGGAATGAAAATAATTGAAAGAGTATTTGTAAAGCGAATTGAAGGTCGGCGCATGTCTCAAAACATTTAACATTATAAAATATTTTGTTTAACGTCAAGAAGATTTCGCATGAATTTCAGTCGCGATTCGAACTCATGACCCTTGGTCCGCCAGCCAAGAATGCCACCGACTAGAGAACGAAGACGCTTTTTTTATTAAACGTTGAGATTTATTAGACTGAAAATATGTTCTGTTGACATAAAGTATTTACAAAGGTTTGAGGAAGCGCCGCGAAAGATATCTAAAAAAGAAAGACTTTTATGACATAGGTGCAAGGGGATATTTATATATATATGTCGTGTGGTCTTTAACGTAAATTGGTATCCTTCGAGCCTAAGGTAATAAGTATGTACGTAATTATACGAGCTCTAATGACGGAAGTAGTAACTAGGCAAGTAGCACAATTCATGTTCGCGTTTCATAACCTTTCCTTGGGGTGGCATAGTGGCGCCGGCATGCGGCGGCCACCAACACCTCCCGCGATCTCCATGCCGCTGCCCCAACTGAGGGCGCACGAGGAGTACAACTTTTTCTCAGTGCGGAACCTGCGTCCGGGTGGAACGCTTCTTTGTGGCCATGTGACTGTGTGTGTAGTTTGGTTTGGTATATGGGGGCTATGGGACTCAGGCTATGAGAGACGCCGTAGTGAAGGGCTCCGGCAATTTCGACCACCTGGGGGTCTCTAACGTGCACTGACATCGCACAGCACACGGGCCTCTAAAATTTCGCCTCCATCGAAATTCGACCGCCGCGGCCGGGATCGAACCCGCGCATTTCGGGTGTGTGTAGTTGAGTGAGTACTAATCAATGTGTGAGTATATAGAATCAACATTATGTGCGTAAACTACAATGCGAAAAAGGTCAAAGACAAGAATGTGGAAACTATTATGGCAATTGTTATAGCTGTGTGCATGTTAACATAGAACAGTGACTGTGCGTGAAGAGAATCCGCTGAAGGAAGCCATTAACGCCGTCGCGTCATAACCTTAAAGGAAGAGGATACGCGCCCCCTATTTATTTTTTTAGAAATGTGCGAGCACAGACTGAAGGTCTCTCCACAAAGCGCGGTTGCGGGGAGCGTCCAGGGGATGCTCGTGTTTTGCTCGACTGTTCTGCGTTCGTTTCTCTGGCTCTGACCTCCACAGTGATTCAGTGGTTATACCATACGGCTGTTGAGACCGAGGACGCCGGATCAATCTCCCGGACATGGCGGACGTGTTTCGATGGAGGCCAAATGTAGAAAACGCCATTGTTGTTTCCGATATCGGTGCCCATTAAAGAATTCCAGGCAGCCGACATTATCCCGAAGCGCTCTACCGTGGCCGCTTTTCCCTTTCACGTTTCCTTAATATCTTCCTTCGCGGCGCGTTTGAGGCGTCCACCGAGAGGAAGACAGTTGCTGCGGCTTTTATTTACCCATAACCCCAACCCTACAGTTTGCATATAGCCGGTGATATCCTGGAAAGCTCCGTCGCACACTGTTGTTGCTGTGTTGAAGACTAAATGCATTAGCACGTGTTCTCGGCAAACTCGGGATAACTTCGTCTCAACCTGAAGAACATGAGGTCGAACCTGAAGAACAATATAATCCCGATGTTGTTGAAACATTCCAAACTTTATTTCGAGTTGGAGTCAACCTGAAAAAAATTTCCATACTAAAATCCCAAGATGGATTTGATTCGGGACCGGCACAAATATAATGGTTTTGTTTTATTGTGCATTATACGACTCTGTCATCAATGCAGCCTTTTTAAAATTTTCTTGATCTCTCTTGCATTTGAGAACAATACTGAATACTGAACAGTTACTTAACCAAGTTGCATTCTTTGAACCCGTCATGCATTCTTACGTCATCATCACACTATCATTCCGTCCGCACATGGACATTCTGGAAGACACACACGAGCCTTAAGAAATGGCAGCCAGTCAAAAAGAGGGCCTTGCGCAGCTTATACCCCCCAAAGCAAACCGTATTGCTCTCTAAAGAGAGATTTCGTTGCACGCTGCAACCTTTCGCGCCATGTTTTAGTAAAACTTGGTGCTGGGCCAGTTGGTCAAGCATTTCTTTAAAATAGGTCAGCGCTAATAAAGACAAACGCAAGGCGAAAGAATCTCTCTCGTGTCGTCGTTTTTTCGCTTTGTGTTTGTCTTTTTTAGCGCTGACCTGTTTCAAAGAAACGCCGTGTTTTAGAACCGGAAGCCTTTTAAGCTGCGCGTTGAAAATCGTCGCCTTTCTTATCTTCTATCCTTTCTTTCTGCACTTCTAAATGTTCATTTCCCGTGTGCTGCCAAGTCGTGCAATTGATCTGGTCTTGTCAAAAGGCAGAAAGCGTCGTCTGTGATGATAGCCACAGCTTAACGGGCCCCAGAAGCACGCATATGCTGCCAAACTAATCCACACTGCTCTCTAAAGCGATAAGAGTGCAATTACTCATTGGCATCCACCGAAGCGCTACAGAGCGTTCTCAGGAACTTCGTAGTTAAAGAAAATTTCGTCCTGGTCCGGGGTTCGAACCCGGGACCACCGCTTCACCGGAGCAGTCGCTCTACCAACTGAGCTAACCGGGACGGCAAGCTTATGGTAGGGCGAGAGCGAATTGATCAATAAGTCGGAGTGGGAAAGGTGTTGGTCAAATGTTTAGATACGTTTCGTTGAACGCTGCAACCTCTCGCGCCACGTTTTAGAGATACAATCCCTTTGATCTGCACGTTGAAAATCGTGGGCTTTCTCATCTTCCACCCTCTTTTTCTGCACTTCTAAATGTTCATTTCCAGGGTGCTGTCGGGCCATAATTGAACTGGTTGTCAAAAGGTACGAAGCGTCGCCTGTGATGAAAGCTTCGCCTGTGAATCTGAAAATTTGTGGCACACCTCTCTGACGTAGCAGTCTTCCTCTTTTATCAATATCATAAGAACATCAAAAAGTTTCCATTCGCCACCGTCAGTACGCGCAGACCAATTCATTGTCCTGGAGGAATTCGGAAGAATCCTGGAAGTCTTCTTCCATACTGCACGGTTCCAACACCGGTAAACGATGTACTGCGAGAAACTACGCTGCATCCCTGCCCGTGTATTACTGCAGCCATCAAGTTGTTTGAAATATGTCAGATATTTCTTTACAGCAAATCAGTCTTCGCTCAGTGCAGAATTCATAGTCAATCAACAGCATGTTTGATTATAGTATTTAGCGATAACCTGTTGGCCTAGACTGGCTGACATATTGGCTTTAATTTCGGACGTGACTTTCTCAAGCTACATGTTTATTTCGCCCCAGGAGGAGCACGAAAGCAACGTTCAAGGAAGGCCATGCACTGCAAGCTCCGATTGTTCATCACCTGCAAAATACTGCTGCGTAGTGCACGAGCAGTTACAAGAAAAAGGGCATTGTGAAAAGCGACCCGTGCTTGGTGAGAGGTGCAGTATTTCCCTTGTCAGAAATGGGAATAACAACAACCTCTATGCTCCGTACCTTAATGGGTGTCCTTGTGAACAACCAAGTACGTACCCAGCACATTTCCCTTAACGTTTTTTTGCTTCGTCACTCCATCATCAGCATCATCATCACCGTCATCATCGTCATCATCATCAGCCTAACTACACCCACTGCAAGGCAAAGGCCTCTCCCATGTCTCTCCAATTAACCATGTCTTTTCCCAGCTGCGCCCACCGTATGCCCGCAAACCTCTTATTCTCATCCGCCCACCTAACCTTCTGCCGCCCCCTGCTACGCTTGCCTTCTCGTCACAGCATCTCATAAGTATTGTATTGTATTGGGTTTTATGGCGCATAAGCAACTTAGGCTATCATGCGCCAAACACATGGTATAATTTATTTCAAAAATTGGGTGTCCTCAGCGAAAGTCCTTGTCCGGACAAGGACTCCGAGGAGCCCATCAAATCGAATGCAGACCTCAGCCTTCTTCTCAGGACTGAGAAAATGGATGAGATGCGTCATAAAATGCGCGAAAGCACGGGGTAAAAATTTTTAGAATTAATAGTTCTGCGATATTTGATATCATATTTTGTTTAAGATGGCCGCGTCTTTCAGAAAATTAAAAACAGATGAAGTTCTTACAAGTGGATTATCTCCTAAAAGTAAATTGGGGTGGAAGGGAATGCGTTCATCGTAAAATACAGTAAAATATTTTTTTCTTAGCCGTTCAAGTTGTGTGCACGAGAATAAAATGTGATTAACTGTCAGCTCATCTCCACATTTCTCACATAAGGGTTTGTCTTGTTTTGTCAGTAGAAAGTTGTGTGTTAGGTGTGTGTGTCCGATGCGCAGGCGGCATAAAATTATTTCTATAAAACGTTCCTGATGCCTGCATGATCTCCATTCTCCCAGAATAGGTTTTACTAAATGTAGTTTGTTATTTTCTTCACTATTCCATGTACACTGCCATTTTTCTGTAAGTTTATTTTTTACTAACTTCATGCAATCTGCATAGGGTATATTTACAGTCTGGACTTCCTTATGGCGAGCTTGAGCAGCGCACGTGTCAGCTCTCTCGTTGCCACGAATTCCGAGATGGCTTGGTATCCAACAGAGCTTAATTTCATGTCCTTGTGTTTCAGCAGTTATTATGTCATGTATTATATTTCCTATTAAAGGTTCCCTTACGTTTCTGGCTTTCAGTGCTGTGATTGCACTCAGCGAGTCCGTGTAGATAATGCTGTTTTGAATGTTCTTTTCGACTATTTTTGATACAGCCACCGAAATGGCATAACATTCAGCTGAGAAAATTGACGCGCACTGAGGTAACCGAACTACCTTTTCCCATTTGTCTTGCACTACAGCACTTCCGACGTAAAGTGATGTTTTAGAACCGTCTGTATAAAATGCTGTGTATTACTTTGTACTTTTCCTCTAGTGCCAAAAATTCTTGTAGTATGTGTTCACGTGGAGTTTGCTTTTTCTGAAATTGTGTCATTGTGTAGTCCCCTACAGCGGGAAAGGTGTACCAAGGTGGCAGTGGTTTGGGTCTCTGGGCGACATCAGGTAGTGTGTCTAAAATACCCAATTCCTGGCAAATTTCTTCAAAACGGAGGATAAGGGGTCTCGTCGCATTCGGTTTGTTACTAAAAAGCTGCTTAGACGGGCACTTCGTAACTATGGAGTAGCAGAGATGTTTTGGTAGTGAACGGGTTTTTAGGACGTATGCACATGTGAGCATGGCTCTTCTATCTGCGAGGGCTGGTTCGTTACATTCGACATATAGGCTGTTTATTGGTGATGTCCTGTATGCCCCACTTGCAAGGCGCAAACCTGAATTATGTACTGGATCTAATTGCTTAAGGTAGGATGGTCGAGCTGAGTTGTACACTATACACCCATAATCTAGGCAAGAGCGAACTATGCTGCGGTAGATGTGCAAAAGGCAGGTTCTATCAGACCCCCAGCGTTTATGTGAAAGCACCTTTAAGATATTTAATGATCGAGAAGTTTTCTTCTTCAGGTTCTTTATGTGGGGCAAGAAGGTCAGTTTTTTGTCAAACGTTATGCCCAGAAATTTGTGTTCACTTTTTATCGGTAATTCGGTTTCGTTCAGGTGTAGTCTAGGATCTGTCTGTAGGCCACGTTTGAGTGAGAAAAGAATGGCCACTGTTTTCTGTGGGGAGAACCGGAAACCATTTCGGTCAGCCCATGTTGAAAGTTTATTTATTGTTAACTGCACTTGTCTTTCGCATGTTGATATGTTTGAGGACGTGCAAGCTATCTGCAGATCATCGACATAGATCGAATACATAACAGACCTTGGAATTATTTTGCTAATAGAATTCATTTTACAACAAAGAGGGTCGTGCTTAAGACACTTCCTTGAGGCACTCCATTTTCCTGAATGAAAATTCTCTGAGAGGGTTGAACCGAGGCGTACATTGAATGAACGGTTTGACAGGAAATCTTTTAGGCAGTTCAACATCCTGCCACGAATGCCAAGTTCAGCCAAGTCGTGAAGAATTCCGTACCTCCAGGTTGTGTCATATGCTTTCTCTAAATCGAAAAAAACAGCAAGACATTGTTGTTTGTGTATGAAGGCCTCACGGACAGTATTTTCAAGGCGAACTAGGTGGTCTGTTGTGGAGCATGCCTTTTTGAAACCGCACTGATGGACATCGAGAAGCTCACGGGCTTCTAGCACGAAGGTTAATCTAATATTCACGATACTTTCAAATGATTTTGCAAGGCAGCTGGTGAGGGCTATGGGCCTATAACTACTTGGAGAGGTTGGTGGTTTTTCGGGTTTTAAAAATGGAACGATGATGGCCTTCTTCCAGGTTTCGGGTAGTTTACCTGACACCCAAACCTTATAAAAAAACTTAAAAGTGCCTCTACGGCAGGTTCGGAGAGGTGGGACAGCATTTGATAGTGTATTCCATCCGGGCCCGGTGCTGTCTGTTTACCAGCGGACAAAACTGTGCTGATTTCTTGAACTGTAAATAAATTATTATATGGTTCATTTGTATATCCACTTGTAGGGAGTCTGTTTCTCGGCTGTGTTTTTGTACCTTAGAAATGATTCTGTGTAGTGTGATGAGCTGGTAACTACCGAAAAATATTCACCTAAAATGTCTGCCTGTTCTTCGATGTTTGTCTGTATACCAGGAGCTGTTAGAAGGGGAAGTGTGAATGGGGAGTATTTACCATCTAGCTTTCGTACCTTCTCCCACATTTCTTTTGATGTGGTTGAGCTATTTATTGATGTCACGTAACTTTGCCAAGAAGTTTTTTCGGCACTACGGCGGATATATCGGGCTTCTGCCCTTGCCTTTTTAAAGTTTATGAGACTTTTATGCGTGGGGTACCTCCGAAAGTTTCCCCATGCTTTGTTCTGTTTCTTTTTTGCTAGTCTACATTCTTTTGTATACCAGGTTTTGTGGTTTTGTTTCACCACTCCAGAAGATTGAGGTATAGCCAGGCGCGCAGCGGAGATAATGCAGTTGGTGATAATTTCATTAAGTTCATCTATACTTAAGTTATATTGATCTATTTTTTCTAAGCTGGCATTTTCTTGAAACAGTGCCCAGTTGGCCAAGTGGAGTTTCCAACGTCGTGGTTTTGTAGGAATGATTTGCGGAGATGATGTTAGGCTTATAAGAACGGGTAGATGATCGCTACCATGCGGGTTGTCCTAGACATCCCATTTATGAGCAGTAAAAACAGATGGCGATGTAAGAGACAAATCTATGCAGCTTCATTTTCCGGAGCTTGGAGAACAGCATGTGTGTTTGCCCCTGTTGAGCAGGCTTATATTATTGCACAGAATAAAATAGTCTAAAATACGGCCTCTGGTGTCGGTTTGTTCGCTCCCCCCAAATTGGAGTGAGCATTAAAATCGCCGACTAACAGATATGGCCCTGGTAATGGTTTTAAAAGGTCTTCTAAGTCATGGAGTGTTACTGTCAGGTGTGGTTGGGGGTATACGGAACATACTGTAATTATTTTAAAATGTTCTACAGATACTGCAACGGCTTCAAATGTAGTTTGAAGCTTGATTTCACGAGTGGCAACGTTACTTTGAACGACTATGGCGGTACCGCCACAGGGCCTATTTGGTTGCTCTCGGTCGTGGCGAAAGACTTTATATTTACTTAAAAAATTTTTATGTTTTGACCCCAGTTTGTCTCCTGGAGACACAAAATAACCGGAGAATATGAAGCAAAAATATCTGTTACGTCACTGTAGTTTTTTAGTATGCCTCGACAGTTCCAGTGAATTAGGAACGCCATATCTAATAACTTTTGGTGATATATTTAAAAAATAACCTATGCTCCCGGTTTTGTGGCACCTGTTATTGGAGTTTTTGCTCCCTTTTTGTGTTCAAGGGAGTTCCGCCGCCGCTGCTGCGGAGGCGGGCTACTGCTTATATCCATCGCCTCATGCGAGGCGATCAATTTCCGCGGAGAACCAGCGGGAGTACGGATTTGTGGCTTCTCTCTACGGGGGGAAGCCGTGCGGCCTACCGGCTCAGAGGCCAGCAAGCCTTTCTTTTGAGATGACAGGGCAGCCTTGGCGGCACCTGTCAAAGATGTGGATGGCCTTACCTGGGCAGTCGCCTGAAGTTGGAGTGGTGTATCACCACTCCCGCCAACTTTGGTTGTGCCAGAGGCCGCCGTCAGGTGCACCTCTGGAATGTCAATGGTGCCGACACCGTAGTGCCGTTCGAGTGGGGGACGGGGCAGGCACACATCAACGATGGTGTACTGTGTGCCCACTGTCACCAGACGCCGCTCGGCCTCCCGGCGCACGGCGTCAACATATGACCTGGCTGTCTCTTCCTTAAACTTTTTCCTTGCCTCAGGGTATGATATATTTTTCGTACTTTCAGATTGATGATTTGTTTTTCTTTCTTGAAAACTTCACAGGTTCGCGAGTAGGCTGCGTGTGGACCATTGCAATTCGCACAATCTGTTTCAGTTGCTTGGCAGTTGTCTGTTTCATGTTCGGTTTCGCCCCATTTGCCACAGGTCTCCTTGCCTCTGCATGTCTTGCTGCCGTGGTCCATACCTTTGGCATCTGAAACATCTCCTAGGGTTAGGGATGTACGGGCGCACTGGGCATCCTGATGATTGCAACCCTGGACGGACTCGCGCAAGCGAGTGCTGCCGACTGTTTGCACGATGTGAGGTGTTGTTCTATCTTCTCCGTTACGCCTTATTGTGATGCGGCGAAGGGACGTCACGCCTTCGTCTCGCAAATTCTCGAGGAGCTCGTTTTCATCCTCTGTCACTAGCAAGCCGCTCAGAAATTACTCCCGGAACGCTCTTCAGGCTTCTGTGCGGTGTTACAGTAATGTCTAGGTCGGCAACTTTCGGTTCCTTGTTTGAGTAATGCATCGCTCTGCTTTTTGGATGTCACTTGTGCAAGAACATCGCCTGGAGGAGAGTTCGTTTTTTTGCTTCATATTCCTCGCCTACGTTAGCCACTAGCCACTTTTGTATTGCAAACACTGATTACACGTGCCACTGCCAGCGTTCTGCTCAACAGCGTGGAGACTACCGGGAACTGTGGGAAATTTTCAGTACAGGTTTCGTAGTTGGAACCTGTGATTCCTTCGGTGCGGTACCGTTTCCGGTTCCGATCGTTTTTTTTTTTTTGAGGGGGGAATTTGAGAATCCATGCGGCATGTATGGATTAAGGGTTCCTATTCTGTCACTTGTGCTTCACCCTTATAGACACAAGAAGGTCCCGGAGCCCCCCGCCTGGCATACAGACATTGGGAGCCCTTCGGCCAGGAGCTTGACCATGGCCCCGACCGCCACCGTTCATGGTTTCTACCCTTCACCTTACAACCTATCGCCACGGTGCGGATGACAGCTTCAGTATGGGAGGCTAAGGGTCCGTGGTGGCGCCAAGCACCATCACCTTGAGACTCAAGGTGCCCTTGCGGGTCATGAGTATTGAAGAACTCATCCGCCACAGTTACAATCGCAATGCCTCAAACTGTGCGCTCTCTAAAAAAAAAGAACTTTGTGCAGCGAATTAGAATAGGAAGTTTTCGGGGACACAGTGCAGCTGCAGCTGGCGCAGGATAGCGTTCGCTCTCAGTGGTCTCCAATTGCTAACAGCTGAGAGCGACTTTCCTTGTCCTCTAGTCTTCAAAGCTTTGGTGACGATGACGTCGATTAAACAGCTTCCCAGCCCCATACAGCATATGTCAGCAAATTTTCCTGCCAAAACACCGTTTAGGTCAATTTAAACTTATCTCTCCCTCTGTATACGATGTTCCCTCTCGAATTCAGGAAGGAAGCGCTGATGAAAACAAACCCAGGGACAATTAGATTCGACAGAGTTTCTTTACTTTGCGCTTTGCACAAACCTGCGGAGTGCAGGTTCGCTGTTCAGAACATTTAGCTAGTTCACGGGTTCCTATGCAGTCCGGTAAGTGCGTCTAGGATCTGTCATAACATCCTTATTAGCTTCTAAAGTGTGATTGGATTGTATAGGCAATGAAGTTGCGTTCAGAAGAACAGCTAGGAACAACTAAGGCATGTGTTGGGGCAAAGCTACTATTATTTATTTGCGCCTCGGCTGCTGGACCTCTTCTACTAATGATTAGCAGTCTAAAGCCTCACATTATATTGGAATAAAAACAACATTCAAGCAACATTCTCTACTAGAATGGTTGAAACAAGCAGCTCAACAACCCTACTCAATTGAACGACACAGGGCAAGCGCTGTTTCAGATACATGAGTGCGTCCCACACATAGATTCCAGTGCTGACTTGATTGTCGGTTTTCGCACATACTGCGCTTTTACTTGTGCTTCGTTCCTTCAAGTGGGAGGTGATGCTGTATTCGGCCTATGTTTCAGTTTTGTTTTCCATAAGACCTGTACTGTTATCATCAGCCCTTCTCTCCCCTCCAATACCAACTCTCTGCCGGCAATAATGTTCACGCTGTGGTCCCGGCTCCGTTGGTTCGTTCCCTCCGTCTGGACACCGGACACCAAACTCGGCTACATCCGTGGTCCTCCCGCAAAGCACCTGATGTGCCAAGTGACCGCTGGTGGCTTTATTGTAACTGCTGCGGCTCCTAAAGCGCAGGCGCGCAAGATTCTCCGCCATGCAGTCATTTCAGAACGTAATCTTGAGCGTAGTTTGAAAGCGTTTCTCGTCGCGCTCGCGCGCGCGGATTAACGGTGATAACGTCGGAACGCGATAATTAGGAATCTATACCGACACGCCAAGTTTTTTCTCTTTTTTCTAACGGAGAAGTTTGCTGGGAGGCGCGGGTCAGCTGGCTACGTGCACAGGGTGGTCAGCACGATCGCGGACATTTTTTGATGACGAACGCCAGGGGGAGCAGAACTTCCTTGTACACCCCTTCTCCAGCCAATCCAGACGTCAGCTCCCATTCCTCCTACAGCGGCTGGAAGAATGTCCCTTGGAGCGTTGTGTGCTTGTCGTGGAAACGGTAACGGAAATGGCACGCAGGTGGAGGGAGGCGGCTGAGGTAGTGCAGTAGTGGCAGGTGGAATTTCACGTGACTTGGTGACGCCGTACCCACCGTGACCGATCAGCGAAATTTATGACCAACCACAACAGCGTTTTTTTTCTGAATTTTATGACGGACCGTAGCGCCGGGTGTTTTCCGTGATTATTCTGCCTGCTATCCTTTATTTCCGCTGCCCCAGCTCAGGTGCTTCAGTATCGATGGCAGATGCCGGTGCTAGCAAAAATCTTTTCCTCCCTTGTTTATTATTATTTTAATAAAACCACTTACTACTACTACTTCTAATGCTATGGCATACATACATTACTAGGCCATGGTCAAAGATGCTGCGAATACCAGTGCTAGGTGGGCTCTTAACCGCACCTTCCTATAATGTTAGTGATGATCAAGGCGGTTTGTTTTGATGCTTCAAAATCGGACAGGTAAATAACTTCTCGAAAACTGTTCAGTTTGTATAAAGTGCTCTTTTACAGCGAGAATTGGTGTTGATACATCCTCAACCGCTACAGCGCGGCGTGGATCTTCAATCACGTAACCACCGCGTGCGCTCAGCCCGTGCCACGTTCCTGGTGCAGACTTCGGCTCCAGAGGGTAGTACGCGCTGGTCGTAAGACGCCGTCAAGCAATTCAAAATGCTTTTCGGGTGTTGCACTCACGCGGGAAGCCAGGGCCTGCAGACTTATGAATTAAAATAGCATGCGCTCGGGACAATGCCAGTACACGCGCTACCAGACAACAACCGCAATCCTGAACTCACTGTTGTGTCTGAGTTGTAAGCAGCTACAATGAACGAAAGACGTGGTAGGAGGCTTACAGTGGGTGGACACCTGAGCTGTACCATAAAGGAAAAGTTTGACGAAGAAGGAAAAGGAGCAGAGATTGAAAAAAAAAAATTACAGCGCTTACGCTTGCATTCGCAGAGTTTTGCGACTTACGCCGCGTTGACCTAAGTGTAGTAATTTTGGTTACTCTACGTACTGAACTTTTTTTTTTTTTTTTTGGGGGGGGGGGGGAGGTGTAGCGAGTTGGATGAACAAACCCGCGGCCATCAGCTAAAAATGTGTTGTCTTGCACATGCGACCTAAACTCTGGTCATTTGCCTCGGCTGGCTCCAGCCTTTTCCGCTCTCTCGGCTTCCCCGTCAGTCAAACTTTAATAAATGTAATCGCGGTTCCATGGTTCAGACCTAATTGAAGGAAAAAAGTTCACTACGCAAGGTGTGTGTTGTGCTGGGTTTTATGGCACATAGGCGGCTAAGGCCATCATGCGCCAAACGCAAGGTATAGAAAATTGTCTTGTGCCGAATTTTATATGACAGAAATGAAGCGGTGGTGTAAAGGGCCTAAAATGTTATTTCTCACCATCTAGTGAAGGTAAAAGGCAGAATTTTTCGAAATGGCTAATGGTAAAAGCTTTAAAAAGGTCAGGTAACCTCAGCGGCCATCCTTTGCAGAGGAAGGATGTCGAGGCCCCCAACCAATGAAATGCACACCTCAGCATCTTCTCAGGTATGAGAAAGTGGCTGAGGTGTATCACATAAAAGTGAGGCATTTAAAGTTCATTAAGGACAACCAACCTCTCGTAAAAAGTTAAAAACATAGAAATGTCAACAATTGCATTATCGCTCAAGAGTAGTGCTGGGTGAAATGGAATGCATTGATTATAAAATTGACTAAAATACTTTTTCCTTAGTTTTTCTAGGTTTGAACACGCGAATAAAATATGGTTTAGTGTGAGCTCGTCTCCGCATCTTTCACAAACGGGTTTGTCTTCTTTTGTAAGTAAGTAGTTGTGTGTCAGGTGTGTGTGTCCTATGTGAAGACGACATAAGATTACTTCAGTGAAACGTTCCTGGTGTCTGCATGACTTCCATTCCCCCAAGAGTGGCTTTATGAAGTGTAGTTTGTTGTTGAGTTCATTATCCCACTCTTTCTGCCTTTTGATTCTTTAATGTGTTATGTATCAACTTCATGCAGTCTTTAAAAGGTATGTCCACATTTTTTATTTCACCATTTTGAGCTCGTACGGCTGCTGCGTCTGCTCTCTCGTTACCCTCTATGCCGACGTGGCTCGGGACCCAGCAGAATCTTATCGTATGTCCTTGTGTTGTGAAATTTTCTATTTTGTGTATGATGCTGCCCACTAAGGGTTCAATTGCATTTCTCGACTGCAGCGCTGTGAGTAGGCTCAGGAGAATCGGTGTATATTATACTGTTTTTGATGTTCTCATGTATTATTTTGTCCACAGCCATACAGACTGCATAGCATTCCGCAGTGAAAATTGATACATAATTTGGTAATCTTACTATTTTTTCCCATTTCCCCTGTACAACGGCACTTCCAACGTGCATCGCTGTTTTGCAGCCATCTGTGTAAAACTCCATGTAGCTTGAATATTTCTCTTTCAAAGCCAAGTATTCTTGTAGTAGGAGTTTATGTGGTGTTTGCTTTTTACAAAACTGTGTAAGCGTGAAGTCACATGCAGCGTGAGGGCAGTGCCATGGTGGCAATGGATCGTGTCTCGGGGCAATTTTAGGTAGAGCATCTAGTATTCCCAGTTCATGACATGCGTCTTCAAAGCGTAATAGCAAAGGTCTGATTGATTGTGGTTTATTATTGAACAATCTTCTACTACGCAAGGTAAAGTAGCCCCCGTAGTCAGCACAACGACCTTGTACAACCTTCAGCCTAACCAAGGATAGCCTAGTATAACCATATGTGGTACAATTATGGTGTAGAACTCTTTACCCATGACCTTTAGTTGACCTTAGGCCTTTGACATTGACCTTTGACCTTAAGAACATCCGATGGTGTGATGTGAAGCCACGTGATGAGTAACCATGTGTGCAGAAGCTTTTCGCTTAATTCCAAGGTTAGCCAAGTTAAGCCACTGCCAACTTTTGCTCTCAGTACCTCAGCAACCTCCATACAGTTGCGACATTCAAAACTAAAAGCCCAAACTGAGGACTGCTCGCGGCCCAGAGGCGCTGCGCAAAAGGAATTGTGGAGAGGGCAGCACACCAGCTTGTGTAAGAGATGTGCGAAGGGCGATGACAAAAGCCCCTTCGCCAAGCCTTCGGGCTGGGCTAGTTATCTGATTTACCGGACTACAGGGTTGCCTCGCGCATGTGGCCGGGACAGGACGCGACCTCATGTCGTTGCGCGCCATGACCTGCAGAGGCGCGCCCTGCGGTAGACTTCACATGAATAAGGTGTCTAGACGACCATTAAATATAACTGAGCGCCGCGTCTGCATCAACTCAAAAACAGCGGAACTATACCTGACTGAAGTGATCAACAATACTTAGTTTGTTCCAATCACTTATTGTGAGATGACTAAAATGCCGTTTGAATATGTTTGTGCAAAATTTAATCTCACGGATTTTTCCCTTATTCAATTTTATAGATAAAGAACATTGTTCCATATTCCGGTCTGTCCTTGTGTTAAATGAGAAAAGTCAATTTAGAAATAGGCGCTTTGTTACATTTCACCAGTACGCTGCCGTTGAAAGGAAGTATGTAAGAAGTCTTAAATCACTCAAATTGTGAAAAATAATATAATGTCCCGCTTCGAAAACAAGTTCTAGGCAACTTGTGCCAGAAGCATTCTGACTAGGAAATTTTTGCTGAGCCGCCTTCGGCTACCTTTGTGAATGTAAACTGAGTTTTCAAGAGTAAAGAATTTTTCTACAAAATAATTTTAAAAAAAATAGATGCCATGCTTCATAGAAACGTTTACAACGCTGAACACATTATCTACTGTGTTTGGCAGGGAATGACTCCTTACAATGACTGTCCTATGCAGTGTTAACGAGGCTAACGCTAGTATACACTAGATTTATCGCCCCGCTACTAAAGTTGGTTCTAAAGAAAATGGCGTTATTATCACAGGCATTTTTATAGTACTGGCAGGCCGCGATGAATATAAAGCGACACTAGAGCACACGCTACATGCAGAATTTGATACAAAGCGTAGTCAACAGATGAGCTTTTTAAGTTACTCTGATTTCAAGAAACCACGAAATAAATTTCAAATAACGCTGGAACGACTGTAATCTAGCTTGCTGTACTTGAGTTAGACTAAAACACATTACGTTATGGAAGGCACTTCTGCAACACGAGTCATTTATATTTTTTATCTCTTTCGATCCGTACATTCTTGAATCGCTTGCTTCGAATTGCTTTAACTCACGCTGCTCCTTTCTTTTTTTCTTTCAGGGTTCGCATGCTATCGCAGTATCCCTAACAGGTGGGGATTAGGAGTCTGTGAAGATTACACAAAAGCCCGACCTGGTGGCTAACGGCAGCATTCGCCTGTTCGAAGGGCATCAGCGGAAATTAAATTCTGTTAAACTACATGAACCCCCAGATTTATGTGTGTGTCTTGCCTTTCACGAGCGGGTGAAGCCAGGGGCACGAAGAACTGAAGAGCCGTCGGTGGTCGGAAGCCTATACCGAGGCCCGTGGACACACCCAACGGCAGGGGCTGGGGTGATATGTGTTCTCATGTGTGGGTGGGCGGTCCCGGTAACTGCTGGTGGTCTCGGATCAGTGAGTTCTCAGGTCCTCGTGTCTTCTGGGCTGTCATGTGTGGCCGTCCAGTAGGGTGTCAGGTCAGTGGCGGTGGTTTTTGATCAGTGTGGTCGAAATCATGTCGCCATGTCTTCTTAGTGGGGGGGATTCGGAGAAGAGCGGCGACGTTGGGTCATATCTTGCATGCTGGGGAAACGCCGGCAGGTGCGAAGCCACGAGTACTCTACTGAAGACCTCGGTGGACAGCAGGCTCCTAAGATCCAGTGACGTCAAGCGATGAATACAGTGCGACATGACAGATGGATATGGACTGATTTGATGGCGGGTGGCCTGGAGACAGCGCTCCCGTCCGCGCCACTGTCCACTTCGTCGTCTCCTAGTCCATGACGCCCCCCCCCCCCTCTCTCTCTCTCTCACACACACACACACGCACACGCACGCACACACACACACACACACACACACACACACACACACACACACACACACACACACACACACACACACACACACACACACGCACGCACGCACGCACGCACGCACGCACTGGCATAACAAGTGCAGCTAACCTCCCTATAGCTATCGTTTGAATGGAAACGCTGGTATAGAACCCCGGGTGAAGTCAGTTTTCAGCAATGCAGTGTGCCTGAAGGATGTTATCATTTTGAAACTGTTATTTTTCTTTTTGGATGATGTTCATGAATAGAAAGATGTTTCTTTTTATCTAGTGCTCCAGGTTATTTCACCTTTAGGTGGCACCACCCCATTTTGCGCTTTTCGTTGGGCACAGCAGAACGAATGGTTCGAGACAGACAAATGCAGAGGAACAGCACGTCGCAATGTGTTTTACAGGGGTTATGCCACTCGCAGTAGCCACGAGATGAGTCCTCTATTCTCTTGTCAGTAGAGTATAGCTCCGTAGCCTTTTCATAACAGATCCTCGAAGAATGTTCTTGATGAAGTTGAGTAGAGAATAGCTTTATATGACTTCCGCATATTGAACGGAAAACGATTAAAGAGCTGGATAGAAGCCAATGAAAGCCATGTTCCCTATAGAGACATTTTACTGCACATGTGAGAAGGCTGGAGATTCAAATGCGATGATCTGATGCATTTTGGTTGTTCAAATTTCTTATTGCATCTTCAACTTCTCTCTCGTAAACATATACCAAAGCGTCCATCTCGGGGCACAACACATTCGGCTGAAAGAAATTTTGAAGGCATTAATGAGCGAAAAACACGGAAAACATTTTTCTTATCAAGCGTTCATCATCCAAACGGTGTTTCTGCTAGTTCGTCTGGAGAATAAGTTGAAGAAGAAAGAAATACAAATTCCATGCATCCGCTCCGGCCTAGACCTGGGAAAGTACTTCACTGAGTTAAATAAATAATAAAACACTTTTGTAACACTGTTTGTCTTCATATTGTTGTCAAGTATTTTACAAGGTTTTCGTCAATTTAAACTGACCGTGCAGCATACATTCAAAGCAAAACATAAGCAGGTTATTTGCGCCTCGGCGACTGAATATATCTTTGATAGCACTCTAATGCCTTACCTTTCCTCCACCGACAGGGGCAGTGCTCCATGTAGTACCCTCCTTTCACCTGATCTTCTGTGCATTCCCTCGCAAAGTCTGGCTCGTCGCTTGCACGTTCTAGTGCCACCGTGTTTAGAGCAACAGAGATTCCTGCGACATTCGTCGCTGTTTAAACAAGGCTCACCGACACGTTTTCTCTGAAATATGCCCACAAAAGAGCACAAAAAAACGCAAGTTTCATGTTTTCTTTCACTGTCAGTTTACGCAGATGATATAGTGTACTACATCAGAAGCCAACAGAGTTCATGACAGAAGCGTTTGTACTGTAATGTCACAAATATATATATTTTTTTACACCACTAAATGTTATAGCAATGTTCCCCCGCCCATGAGTTGTCCACCGTCCAGCGGTGATAACATCGACCCATCCGCGCATGCGCTGCTGGGCGTGGCCATTCGAAGACTTCACAGGGAGCCCGCGCGCTCAAACAATCTTCACTTAAAACGTGCTCCTTGATCAGATGCGCCAGACTCTCAAAATTCTCTTCCATCATTTTGCCTGCATCCGTATGAAACTCTTACTCATCCGCGCATCAGGGAACATATCGAACTCCGGCCTCTCGTCATGATTTTTATAGCTCTTAATTTTCTTTAACTATAGACTTGCCAGCAAGAAAACATTTAATCATTATTTTCCTTCCTCATATAAAACTCTCCTTTTTAACTGCCCTTCCAATGGTTGCCGCTCCGATTGTACCTAGGCATTTTTATCATTTTTTTTTTATTTTCTTCATGCAAATTTTCTTTATTTTTTCTCTTCAAATCAGATTAAACACGTTACACTTTTTGCCACGGGCCGGTACACTGTTATTTTTTTATTATTTTATTATTCCCCACCATAGTATTAGTCTCTACTCTCACATTGCAGACATTATACAGTCTTCATTGTAAACAACTTATAACACAAATAAGCATATTCAACGTGCTCTTACCGATGGCGTCAATTTTCCACTAATAATTTCGCGTAATATCTTGCAGCTATCACTCGTCGTTCCGTTGCAGTAAGCCGCAATTAAATATTTCTTACTGTTCGAAGGTATATTGTTGGAGGGTTGCATTAACTCTCATATGGAGAAAAAAATCACAATAAATTCTCATTAATGGTTTGTTGCTTCGGGGCAAGCGTTCAGGAGCCGTATTTACGATCATGGCAGATTTTTTACACCTTGCTTGAAACACGAGAGAAAAAAATCGCTGGATTCACTTGATAAAAGCCTATTTTTCGAGGGCCACACATTACGAAATATTGACATTTTAAACACTACTTAGTTCTCTTGATGCTAGGCAGAAGTTGCATTCGCATTTTAGTTGATTGGGATTTCGTTTCGCACGACCGCATCAAGAGGCAAACTCTTTTGTTGATGCTGTCAGATTGGGTCACAATTGGAAACTTCACAATCTTGTCACCATCCCGCAGAGCAATGACAGTGAAAAACGTTCTTGCTCCCAGACATTACACCGGATTCTATAGGCTGCTTGAAACTCACTTCAGACATGGAGAATCGTTAAAAAGGTAGCCGATCCATATTGAAAATAACTCTCCTAACCTCATGAAGCTTCCGTTCTCGACGTGATTCCTTTTTAAGCATAATGCACTGCCTCTATCGTTGCTTAACCCTAAACGGAATATTTCTGGACTCATCGCTATCCACCAGAATAAGTGACACATGTAGGCTATGGCAGCCCCACTGCTATGTCCAAAGACGACGAGCTACCAGGGCCACACAGCCGGAGGGGCTATGTTCTTTCTGGAGAGCCGCCGTACATGGCGCCTGTCCATCCTGGTCCATCGTGATTGATCACAAAGTGAACACTTGATCTTGGAATAACGACATCATCAAGTACTTGTTACAACGTAATACCACTTATACCTCTACTTCTGCTGCAACTACTCCTGATGGGTCAGCATATGTACTTATCCCTCCTCCGCTTCCGCTACTGCTGCCACGACACCCGCTGCTGCTACCACTGCTTCCACTGTGTTGATATTGCTTCACTACCACTGCACTACTGCTAGATGCTAAATGCTACTGCTGCTAAGTTGCGAACTCTACAGCTACTGCTCAATGACTGAAATGAGGGAAACTGCG